>BMAV01009382.1:90964-116427 GCA_019973955.1 Trichonephila inaurata madagascariensis
CAATACATCAAAATTAAGACATTTGTATTACTTCTAAATCAAAATTTCATACAAACTTCTCAAGAATTCAAAAATACAGGGCTTCATAATAGCTATTCAAAATATTTTGCAATACTGACTTCCCATTAGAATCTTTTTTTTTTAATCTTAGTTTTTCAAAGTTCTTAATATAAATATTGACATGCAGCTAAACAAATATTCAGATTTTGTTATATATTAAGGGCAGATCTTATGTTTGAATTAATGTTTAAAATACGATTTTTCCAGATTTGCACCAAGTTTTAAAGTCCACAAAAATTAAATTAGCAGCAAGTTAAAGAACTTCCTTATAATTTTTTAGGAAAACAATTAATGATCTTGATTCATGTTCAGATAAATCAACCACGTTAAAAAAGGTGTGGCTTTTCTTGGACTGTGTTATTTAAAAAGTAAAGAAAATTGAGTTCAGAGCATGTGATGCATGAAATTTAAAACCCCTACTAGTTTAAATGATAATGAATAGAAAACAAAAATACTGTATGGAAGACAGTTATAACACTAAATAGGAGATGTTTTAAAAGTGAAAATTAATCTCTGCACTTTAAAGACAACTTTAATTTGCACAGCAAGATTGGATATTTATCTTATTCTTAAGAAGGTGAATATTTATCATACATGCATCCTTATGAATGATTGCATACTGTTAAAAAGCTTCCAATTAAATATATTAGTTAACATAGAAATTATAGTTAATATTACAATTTTGTGACAGTTTAAATATATTTATGGATAAAAAGATAAAAGTGTCAAATATTCACCTCAACATGCTATAAAATCTTTTCATTTAATGTTAAGTGAACTTTTTGAATTACTATGATAAAATATAGATAATGTTATAAATAAATATATAAGTATTTAACTTAATTTTGTGTGTTATTACATGTGTTAAATGTCAATGCATTGTTAAAATAGTTACTTTAACAATGCATTATTTTACCTAGAAACAATAATTCCAAAAAAATGCAATATTTCTTTAAAAAATATATTTTAAAACAATGGTTAATACATACATCTATTTAAAGATAGGACAATTTTTTACATGATGAAATTTTCCCTTTGATAACTTAAGCAGCAATATAAGTGAAAACAAATGCATTATTTTTACAGCTAAAAGATGGTTTAAGAAATTAAATATTTGATTTTTTAAAATTTATGCTGCACTAGATCTACTCAACAATGCCAATAACTTAATATTATGATGAAAGTAATCTGGAAATATTATGCACCATTATTTTACATCTCATATAACAGATTTTAAATTATCCTTGGTAAGAAATTTTTTTAAAAAAAATAACTGTGTTAAAGTTGTTGAGACTAATGCTACCTGCCTTACAAAGTCAGATCGAGGCCTGTGAAATTCATTGCAGCTAAGGGCTAGAACTTTTATGCCAGTTGTTAGCCTTAGCTTTGAGCACAATGCAGGTGCCAAAACGATTTTGCTTGGTTCTACCCCAATTTAGAGGGAGAAAACCCTGGGGGTGGCCAAGGGCCTCCCACCTCTCTTTCCCTTCCACCAACCACACGAGAGGGCTTGCGGCTCGACAGCTATTTAGAGTACCCCCATGCCGCAAAGGCACTATACATTTACAAACATCCATGTTTTCTCCAGGATTCGAACACAGTCCCCACAGCACAGCAGTCAGCATCGCTAACCACTATACTGGTTGGGCGACACAGTGTTAAAGTACTTATCTCATTCTATTATATCTGTATAATCCTTAGCTTCAAAATAAGCAAAGGCAATTAAAATATCACATATGAAAATAGAATTTGTTTCAAATATACTACAAGAAAATGTTTTAGAATATAGGAAATAAACAGTAAAGGAAACAATAACTGCATTTGATGAATTAAGGAATTTCACCTACTTCTGAAGAAAAGTTTAAAATGATAGATATGCTTATATAATTAAGATGAAATTATGATTTTTTTTCTTAAAACAAAAAAAAAAATAGCTGTTAAGATTGTCCCCCCCCCTCCTCCAGTAATATAAAAGGGCTTATTTATATTGTACTTAATGACACATTCAGACAAACACTCAAGCTAATGGTTGAAAAGAACTGAACACAAAATACTAGTTACATCTGAAAACAAAAGTAAAAAATTATGAAGTTTATTATGAATGGTTGAAGTTAAATCTAAACTGATATAGCAATTTGTATCCACTTTTATGTAACTTGCAATATCAATACATGTATATATGAAAAATAAAATTAACATAGTACATTTACATACTTTCATAATTTAAATAACAAATAAGAATCTTCAAAGCCTTAAAAATATTACTTTCCCCCAGAAGTATATCAAAAACTTCTTTATTAGAACAAAAAAAAAGATGTAAATATTCAAAATAAAAAGTTAGTTTATAGCAGCTAAGTAATCCTTCACTTCAGATGGCAAAAGACGCTTGAAACCAGCCTTATTACATATTCCAATTTCAATGTTATCTGCAGTCATCTGACCTTCAAAACCTTCTTTCAAAGTCAAAATAGCAGTATGAATAGCATCCTCTAATTCCAAATCTTCACTGTATCTAAAATTTAAATAAAATCATTTTTTACAATTTTTTCAGTGTGAATATTCTCAATTAATACTAAGAATTATGCATAAGAAATATCTACAGCATGTACAAGTATAAAAAAAAGAAAGAATATCTGGTGCAAAATAAGTTTACCAATTTATACTTGAAATTCAAAAAAGTTTGGAATTTAAGTAAGAAAAAGATTTTACTAATGCAGATAATGTTTTTGTTGAGAAATATATATTTGTACTCTTTTTTTTTCTCTTTCTTTTTCAAACCAATAGTTTTTTTTTTTCTGGGTTAATAGTCCTCTTTGTAGTGGAATTCTTTGATTAATTATCAAATGTATTTTCATTCACTAATTTTCATATGTTGTACAATGAATATTTTTATGAGTTGAACTGTAATTTATTACCTTTAATTCCATAATAATTAACTCTCACTTATATTATAATAATGGAATTATTCAATTTTTAAATATTCTAAATGCAGACAATTTTTGATTATTTAGTAAGGGAAGAAAATCTTTAACATTCATTGTTTTAGTATTACTTAAGATTTAAATATTTGAAAAACACACATGAACAAAAATTGCTTTTAACAAAAAGGAAATATTAATAATGGATGACTTGTATATCAATTAAAATTCTCACATCTAATTCTCCAAGAAAGATTACATGAAACTTATGCATTATTCAAATAAAAAAATTTAATATTTAATAACTGCAGCTAATAATTTTTGGAGTTCTTTTTAAAGTACAAGAATCAACTTAAATACTCAGATCTCCAAATCTTTAAAAAATGACCCCCACCTACATTGTTATGAAGCATGTGCAGGTGATTTTAATCTTTTTTTGCATGCTTTGAATGCAAACTTTACTCAAAAAGAAAAAAAAAAGTCAAACTTTTGAAAGTCAGAAGAATTATATTTTAAAAAACACATAGACAAATGTGCCAAGGTGCAATCTTTGCGGAAAAAATTAAAAATTTCTAGGCGAATGTGTGTGGGAAGGTTGAACTCTCAAATTTCACCCATGTATACACCACTGTTTTAAGTTGGCATCAGAATAGTTCCAATTAATTTGTAAAATTTATATTCACTCTTTGCAATGTTTAAAAGCATGAACATCATAATGTGAGTTTTCCCTCCACTCTCAAACTTGTTTCTGATTTACAGAGAAATACCAAGTAACAATATTGTTATTAGAATTTTCAGCAAACATGATCCTCTGTAGTTTGAAATTAGTCATATATGAATTACTCTTCTTGTTGATTTTCAAGGGGTGGAGGGACAAAAAAATGGTAAAAATGTAGAACTTCAAATAAGGTTATCAAAAATAATACTATTGTTGTTGGTGTTGGGCATTTTATTTTACTGCAATTTCATAGAAAATATTCCATCAATTTAACCCACTCATAAACATTTTTGTCCTCATGGTGCCATGTTTAAAAATTATGGAATTTTTTCTTCATTTGACTAAAATAAATTTCAAATTTAAGGTACTGTAAAATCCACCGTATAACACGCACTTTGAACACAAAAAATAAGATCGAAAATTAAGAATGGGTGTTATACAGCGGATATAAAAACGATAGCTTTAAAAATAACAAAAAGGATAGGCATAAAAAAAATTTACTTCTAGATGCATCGAAACATTGTTTATTTAAAAGAAACGACTTGCCTTATGAACAAGAACAGTTGTAGTTCTAAAAGTATACTATTTTTTCATAAGTCTGGGATAATACCTCGAATAAATTACTTCAAAACATAAAAACAGTATGTTAATATTTCAAACTTCTTCGTTAAAAAAGGGGTGCGCATTATACAGCAAATATACCTAAAAATTCAAAAATTTAGGTGCACCTTATACGCCGGATTTTACAGTACATTTTTGAAGAAAAAATGAACTCTTATGCCATATTTAAAAATATGTGATAATAATAATAGTTAAAACATTTATTGAAACTTATATCTAAACTTGGATTGCTACAATATCAAATTAAAATAAATTTCGAAATTCATTCAAAATTTCAAGCTTACCTCTTTTCCAAGAAAGCTTTTCCACTGACATGGTTTTTACCCATTGCAGTAGCTCGCCAAGCAAAATATGCACCCTAGATACACAACCACAAGATTAAGAAATCTTTTACTTAAGGTGCAAAGAAAATTAAAGTATACATATTCATATATAATAACCAACTACATAATTTTTTTAAGAGTTCATTGCTAAGATAGAGATGTCTGGAAATAATGGAAAAAAATCACATTTGTAATAAATATAATATTTCTACACTATATTGCCAAAAACTCAAGTTTTAAGTGTAACCTTTTTTATTTGATTATTTTTGAATGCATGGACTGTGGGCAACAGACCTCATAATTTTGAACCGTAGATTTAACATGTAATCAGCCCCTCTACACAACGGTCTTCAACACAAAACTAGCATTTGAACACAAAATTACAATACACTGGCTACGAATTTGTACCATGACCACTCAACCACCATAACCTTTCTTGATGTGTTTTTCAAATTTTATAATTTTTAATTATACTTTCAGTATATATGAATAAAACCAAAGATATTTAAAAATTGAAAAAATTAACAAAGAAATTTTTAAATTATCTGAAAAAAAAAATCCCACAGATAAATTAAATTCCATTTATTTCACCTATTCATACTGTAAATAATGAAATGTGTACTGAATTGGATTTCATAGGAAGCACTGAATAACAATTACTTTTGTAAGTAAGGGTTACACCCCAATATATTTATTACTCATTAAAAAATAAACCTTCAACATTACTTTTTCTGCAACATTAACAAAAATATTAGATAAAAAGCCTTCCCTTCTAGAGCCTGTTATATTTAAAAGCTGAAATTCTTCACATATCTCCTGAATTGTAAAGCAATAACTCTTCTACAAAGCCAATGAGTATGTTTAATTTTGTTCTCTTAATGTAATACTTTTATACTTTCATCAATTTAAATCTATAATAAATTACAATAAATAATACATCTTTCACAAATTCCTGACATTTCTCACAATAACATGGATGTATCTTTACTCTCTTATGAATTTTACCCTATACATCAATATGAAAAAAGAATTGAGCAGTAAATTTAAATTTCCCATAATGCAAGATATCAATATATATATAGCAATCAATAAATGAATGAGACAATAAAATTTTTACCTTTGCTTATTTACAGGCTTATATAAATATTTCATACACTACTAAAAATAACTTATTTTTAGTAATGTATGAAATATTTAAACACCAGGTAACTTGGTTTGAATGTAAGGTATTACTTATTATTTAGAGATTTGCAATTTAAAATATATTAATCTGGATTTAATTAGATGAATTATCATTTTTGATGATTGTACCAGAACAGATTTACATTCTTTTCTAAGAATCTAATACTATTTAACTCAATTAACCATAAAATCCAGTGTATAAACACACTTTTAGCACAAAAAATATTATCGAAATTTAGGGGTGTGCATTATACACCAGGTAGAAAAATGAGGGCTTTAAAACTTTAAAAAAAAAAAAAAAAAAAAAAAGCCAGACAGCATAGAAAAAAATTAGACTTTTACATTTATCAAAATACTGTTTATTTAAAAGAAATGACATTCTTTATGAACTTAACGGGTTATAGTTCTAGAAGTATACTATTTTCTTCTAAAGCTTGGAGTAATACCTCGAATAAATGACTTCAAAACATAACAGCATTGAGCAAGTACATTTCAGGTTTCTTTGCAAAAAATGGGAAACGCAATATATGGCGGTGTGCGTTATACACCAGATTTTATGGCATTTAATTTTTATTCATGAAATTTTGCATGACATTCTTTTTAAGTCTGATACCAAGCTAAACATGTCAAGCTTATATATATATCTATTAATTATTTGCACCAAAACATTACAAAAAGTTAAGACAAAGCATTTATGTAATATAAAAAATATTAATTACGAATTACACATATAATTGACAACATAAATATCCTTATAACTTACTATGAAAACAAAATTATTACAATTAGTTTTATTGATTTCTGACAAATTTATACTCATTCATCACATAAATGGGAAATGAAAGACACAACATTTAATCCACTCAGGACCTTAATAGCATATATTTCGAAGTGATCTGAATTTGGAACAATAACAAACTACTATACTGTTCAAATCAATTGGGACAAAACAATTTTTTCTAAAACCTTTGCTTTTAATCATTACTTATCTTAAGTAAACTGAAAAATCTCTTATATTAGTATGAAGTATGTCCGCTTTTAGCATAGAGTACCTCTTGAACATGTTTTGGCATCAACTCCACTGGTGCATTACACATGTTCTTAATTTTATCAATGAGGAACTACACTTGTATACAATTTTTATCATTTGTTCTATTATTGAGCAATTCATCTTAGCTAAACGATTCTTGAGAATACGCCATAAGTTCTCAAAATGATTTTGGTCTGATGATTTACCAGTCAAACATGCATTTGTATTTTATTTTTCTGTTTAAAAGTATGGACTGATATCAAACTGTAACAAAGAGCCAAGTCCTGTTGAATATTATCATGAATTGAACAATCCTACTACGTAATATTTCTATGTATTTGACAGAATTCCTCATGCCTTTAAGAGGTTCTAAATTTTCAGTACAATTTGTTGTGAAAAACCTACAAAACATCTCTTCAGAAGGTTATTTTACAGTCGGATATGATCAGGTAACAGAGTTTCACCTTCACTTCGTCTTACTGTACTTGATTTGTATCCCTGCACAAATAAATGTCTTTCATCACTAAAAATTACCTTCTTCCAGTCCTTAACATTCCAAGATCATTTTTTTTTCTTTTTTTGGCACATGCTCAACGTTTTCCCACCTTTTTCCGAGTTAGAAATTGTTTCATTCATGAGTCTGTTGCCTTATGACCAACTTCCAGAAGATTTTGTGTACAACTGAGGCATTCACTTCAACACTATACTCTAATAAATCCTTTTGAAGGTCTGTGCTTGTCTTCATGGGATTTATTTTGCAATTTCTTATTAAAATTTTATCAGTTATTGGAGTAGTTTTCTGCTTGCACCAACATTTCCCTTTTTAGAGAGGATGTTCCAGATTCTTGAAATGTTCTTAAAAACCTTGAAACACTTGATTTGCTTACACCAAATGCTGTAGCTATATCTCTCACAGTCATGGAGGTGTGTTCGTTAAAAGGGATTATTTCCTCCGAGTAATATTCATCTTTGAACAAGCAGAAATAATACATGTTACACGGAATGCAAAATTATAACCACACCAGCTACTGCATTGAAATACCTACAACTGAGCTTCTGTTACATTAAAGCCAGTTAAACGGGTACATTATAGTCAAAGTCGATCCGTCACGCTACCTACAGGCAGATGTAACCAATTTGTGGCCGGACATCACTGGTAATCACATACCAATAAAAATGTTTGTCCCAATTAATTTGAACAATATAGAATAAATTTTGGCATATTTTATAACAGTAATGGTTTTATATGAATTTTTACATTGAACTAGGCTTAATAGGAAAAATCATCCGATTCTTAACAGGTTTAAAAAGACCAATAATAATCAAACCATTATATAAAATTTTGTTGAGAAAGTAAACAATTGCAGCATAACAGTTATATCCAAAAAATAGTTTAATGTAACACAAAAAATTTTATTCTACTCAAATTCAACATATATAACTTGCTTCAAAGAATTTTAAAGTTTTTGTTTTGTTTATATATAACCTCAAAAATATGATTCGTTACAAGTTATACATGTATTAGAGGAAGTTATTAAAATGTATTTAAGAAAATTTTAATACAGACAAAAAATTGTATTTTATTTACATGAAACTAAAAATCTTCCTATGATTCTTTAGAAAATTACTATGTTTTCTGGTGTATAGAATACAATTTTTTGCCTTAAAAATTGGTTTTGAAAATAGGGTATATTTTTTAAAACATATAAATTGCTGTACTCTGATTATAACACTTATTATTAACAATATTTTCTTAGTTGATGATATTTATGAAAGAAAAGAGTCAGATGATAGTGATAGATTTTATGTTTCTGAAAAGTAAGTGCTCACTATAATTTCACATTACTTTTTATTCATTATTTTAATCTTATTTTTCTCTCCTAAAAGTTTGCACTAAATTTTAAGATGGCATCCTTTGCACCAGAGAATATATATCTTACATATAAATGAAACTAAGAATATTCAAGAAAGAAATATAATTGCATTTCACAAATTAAATACTCACAGATGGATCACACTGAAATAAGTATGGCTTGCCATTGTCCCATCCAGCAATCAAAAGAGAGACCCCAAAAGGTCGTACACCTCTGTAATAAAAGTGTAAGCATATCATTTAAATAACATGATTATAAAAACAATAATTGCTGTTCAAAATTTTTTGTTCATAATTTATTTAGTTTTTTTCTAGATGATGTCATTAGTATTAAGCTTCTCTTATTTGTCTGATTATAATAGTAATTATGGAGTGTATATCCTCAGTTTATAGTTCTTCTACTCTGTATCAACCTACATTAAATAACTTGTATGTACATCTTCTAAAGTATGACACAGCATCTAACCTATCATTAATTTAACATACCAATAACTTGATTAGGGGAATTCATTCTATAAGTAGGTAGGAAAAAGTAGATGTTTATTTATTCATTTTATTCCTTAACAATAAATCCTTTCAACTTTAGCTATCATTGGTCATATAAAACTGCATTTATTTAACTTTTCTTTGTGTACCACAAGTCAAATATTTTTTGACTGAAAAGGATTGGATTGATTCTTGATACATTCTACATTTACCAAAAACAAAATTTCAAAAATATCCTAATATATAAAAAATTCAAATTGAATTAGAAAGTAATATAACTGATAATTTTATTTCAATTCAAAAGGAAATTTTAATGATTACCTTAGTAATAAGAATAAGAAAGGTTAAAATTGCACTTTTTGGATACAATTATTAAACCTTAAAGAAAGCATTTATTTTGAATGATATTGTATACATTAATTTAGAGTGTAGCATATATAATTTGTAGTGTAGTATATGTATAATTCTCTAATGTTGATAAGTTTGTAAAAGGTGGGGCATTTGCAAAGGTTTTTAATTCTAATTATAAAAAAAGCAAAATATAATTAATATTTATAGCAACATAACCATAGATAAAAAACATTAAATTACATATTTAAAAAGCAACCAAAATACAAAATTAAATACAATAGTTTGTATTTTTGTAATTATGTGTTCAGTTTATATCACTTAGCATTACTTCACAGGATTCCTATTAAAATATATTTTATCTACAATAAACTAAGTAGAAAAATACATGAAATACAATAAACAGGTTTTATATAATATCTGCCTAGCACTAGAATGATCAACAAAGGTAATGAAATTAATTTAGTGCAACAAATTTTTGATGGATTTTACAGACAAGGTATAACTGCTTAAAAGTTGTTTCAAACATATTAAAAAATATTTTTTCACAAAAAACTAAACAAATTACATTAAAAAAATGTAGATACAAATCATAATAGTACAGAAAAAAATCATTAACATGCAATAAAACCACAATGTGTGATTCATAATGAATTAATTCTACTTTACAAAAATAAAATTAGCAGAGTCACTACAATTACAATAATGAATAATTTACAAGCAAGAGAAATGTTTATGACTGAAAACACAGAAAATTAAGACAAACTGAAAACACACACATATATATTATTCCCTCTTGACATGATAGTTACTCAAAAAATACTTTAAAAAATGTTCACATTTTATTTATGTACATATCAAATTGTTTCACTAAAATACACTAGGAAAATAAATTAGCACCACATAAAAATAAGATTATTAATATATATTTAAAAGACTGAAACAAGCAAATTCTAATGATTAAAATTTTCTTTTTAATCTCTAGAAGCAACAGTGTTTGAAAATAAAAGTATGAGTGGAGTACTTAATACTCTTACATATAATTAAGAATTTTTTATATTCATAAAATACCTATAGTAAATTTCTTTATATGTAAATGAATATAGATTATTTCATTACCCAGATTGAGTATATTCCTGCATTATGTATGCCACTCTTTGTACCAACTGGCTAGTTGGAATTGGTTCTCCATATCTCATGTTATACTGCTGAGCTAACTTACGAGCTCTTCTTACTAGTAATCTATGGTGGTAGAAAAATTAAAGCATATTTTATTTGCATTTCATTATCTTCTTATTTTATTAAATGAACTTTATTATTAGTCAGTAGAATAGCATTTTTACAATAACAAAGATATTTTCTTTACAATTAACATTTATAATCAATTTTTATAACTATTATTTCATGAAAAACTAGCTTATAGTTATGACTTTAATCAATGCACCAGATAATAAAATCTTCATTTTAAAGGGAAAAACTTTCCATTATTCAAATGCAATCATCAATTAAATGCATATATTGAGAGAAAAATATCCATTCAGGATGTTTAACAAAATTTATCCTACTGCAATTATTCATATATCACTTAGAAAAAAAGGAAAGGTGATTTTTTTTTCTTCCATACATATTTTTTTCCAACATAAAATGCTATTCATCCGGCATTATACCAATCTTCCTTTTTTATTTCCATTATTTGTACTTTATTTTTTAGAATGAATGTATTGGTCAACCATTTGAGAGCTGAAGAATTTTCTTATACATTATATGCTAAAAGTGCGGAATGAACCAAGTGCATTTTCGGTTTAAAACAAGAGAAGGACAATCAAACTTCTCCATATTTTTAGTGCAATAGGGTTTTGTTGCACTCAATAGGTTGATAAGGCTCTTTAAACCTCCTTACTTCTGTACTTTAACCTAACAATGGAAATAAAGAGCATTTAGAAAAGAAAAACTATTTAAGCAGTCTTAGCACAGTAGTCACAAAAAGAACAAAAGACCAGCAAATTGCAGTTGGAATTGCAATAAAATCATGCAGCAATGCATTTCAAGACTTGAATAAATAACATTGAATCATTCATTATTTAACTTCCAACATTACTCCTGATATCAGGTCATGTCCAGTTAACAGAAAAGGCTTGAAAGTTTTTTTGTTTTTTTTTCTTTTCTTACAAAGAATGATTAATTTATGTTTAAGCATAAAAATTCTTAAGCATGACATCCTTTATGTGTAAAATGTGAACATCAAGTTTTAAAATCTTTACCTTAGTTAGAAAATACAAATAAGTACTCACCGATAGTCTGGGCCCATGCCACTATATACCATGCCAATATGATCAGTAACCATTTCAACCTTATGGATACTGTGTTCTTCATATAAAACTGACTTGTAGTTTTTCTCAGTTGCCAAAACTACACCATTAGAGGCTGCACACAAAAAAAGTAAGAACAGTTTCAAACAATAGAAAACTTTATATACATAGGTACTTTACAGTTTCAACAAGAAATCAGCATTTTTCAACTTCAAATTCCCTCCCAATATTTTTTCATTAGTTTCTTAAATTTAAAAGGCAACAATATAAAGGAAGGATATTTGAAAATGGAGATTAGCCATTTTGCAATGAAAATTCATTTATGGGAATATAAAAAAATAAAAATGAGTTTTCACACAGTTGTCTCATAAAAAGAGTTCATTATTCCTAGTTATTTAGATAGCAATGAATGATGCAAACAGAGAGATGAATAACCTTAGTAGTGTCTTCACAACACGATGTAAAAAGTTTTCTTGAAAAAGGCTGATGGTGGAAAAAGCAGCATTTAACTAATTCCTTTTCCCACCCTTTAAATATAGAAAAAAAGATTTCTACTTCTAAATTTTATATAGTCATTTAGATTGTCTACAAATTACCCAATGTTATTTATCTCTTTAATAATATTTGCTTAGACAAAACTTTGATTCACATATGACTGAAGGAAGGGGGAATTAATTTTTTTTTTTTTTTTGCTTCTCATTTTTTACCAATAATCAACTTGTAACTTGTGCCAAAAATGTTTCATGTTTTTAAAAATATTTAATTATACTAGCAGGTACTTGTTTCTTATACATCAATTATTTCCTCTGCTTCAAAAATGATTTGTAAAAATATGAATGAAATTAAAATTTTTATAATTTGTAAAAATGGGAGCAAAATTAAAATGCCTTATAATTTTTATTTATACATGAGACAATAAGTAATTTATTTAATTCCAAAGAAAAATATATCATATTTGTTAGTTTTCTTTAAATAAGTTCAGCTATTTAACCATGCATAAGTTAAAATTGGGAATTGTCAATACACATCCCCAATTATTTACCTTGCTGTAATAAAACATTGGACATTTTAAGGTAAATGAATACAGGGTAGATGTGATTCTTACAGTAAGGTATACTCAGGCTAAGCTTTGTGAAGCAGAGAAAAATTATGAAAAAATATACATAAATAAAGATGGCTTTAAAAAGTTTGGTTCACATTCTATTGGTTGCAAATGTTTTATTCTGGTGTATTTTAGTTCTTAAGAAATCTTCATGGAACAAAGTGAAGTAAAAAGCTTCAGAGATCTATTGCAACAGATAAAAATGATATAAAAAGATTTTTCAAATAATAATCATAAAACTGATAAAAACTTTTGAATTAATTAAACAAATTCAGATTTTTTTGGGAGATTTAAAATGTAAATAAACAAAGTTATTTTAGAAAAATTACATACATATATAACTTACATTTAATCCCAACAGATGGTGCTCCTGCAGCTACTGATGCTAAAGCATATTCAATTTGAACTAGTTTTCCAGAAGGACTGTAAGAAGATATTTATATCTGAGTATTTCATTCATAAAAAGTCTTTTTTTAAAAAAAAAATTATGATAGCCTTGAGGATACAATTATAAAAGATATAAATTAAGAACTAAAACTTCAATGACAAATGCCACTAAAATTAACATTTTATTGTTCTTTTCAAATTTCTAGGAATGTTCTTAATAATGACCTGCTTAAGATCATAAAGTAAATGCTTGTGTGTAGAAAAGAAATGCTAAATATGCAAAGTCTTCTAGTTTCTTGCCTTCTTGTTTATAGGAGTATTAATGTTAATAATTGAAAACAGAACAATTTGAATTATTTCCCTTTCCATACTTAACAAGACTTCTACAAAAAAATTTTCTAGCTTTATTTCTACTTTGGTACTTACATATTATACTGTTGACCAATTTCGTCAAATCAAAATACGTTGACAAATGATGCAATATGCAGCCAATAGTGGAAAACCGTCCCAATTTCAGTTTGGACACAGTAGTAATGATGGCAGTGTTTGGCAACATTTTCTGAACAGGTGATGTTTTTTGGTTTGGTGAAATTGATCAATCAGTATGATACGTAAATACTCAAACTTTTAATGAGGGAAAAAACTCATAGCCTTTCGCTTGCTACTAATGTCCTGGTTCATGCTTAAATACTTTCCCATCTAGGTAGAAGACAAAACATGCCAAACTCAAAATTTTACTAAATGTGATAAATTATTTTACCTTAATACTTTATTAATTAATAAAAAAATAAGATATTTAACTATAATAAATGTAATATGAATAAAAGTCCACTAAGGTCAAATATTCGGGTCCCCAGCTAATGGGAAAATATTCATGCCTGTTATTAACTTTGTTAGAATAACACTTTCTTCAAAATACAAATATTTCTTTTATAATAAAGAATGACCCTAAATATGCAGTTATATGCTGTAGAAAAAAAAAAAAACCTTGTAAAAGCAATTTTTTAAAAATAGCTAGAATTTTTTAAAAGAAAGATACACACAGTACTTAAATAGAATACTATCTATCAATTTTATCAAATCAAAAAATGTTGCCAAATGCCATGAAATATAGCTGATACCAGAAATCTGTTAATTTTTGAGTTCAAACACAAAAATCATGTTTGCGTATAGTCAGAAATAATAATATTATAGCTTGCAATATTCCTTTTCTCATATGTTGGAAAAAAATTATTAAAACTTAAGATCTATTTTCTACAGAAAAGAAGGTTGTGGAGTACTTCACTCTATCTGAAAGACTATTTAGTTCAACAAAATGGCAAAACAAGAAACATTGCAGATCTGCTTGACATTATTTAGATTCCCTTATGTACACTTATAGTCTGCATGAAGACACATTTGTTGCAATCCCGATGTTTTCGGTCGCCTTAAAAATGTAAATATTACATCGCTTGTTTACCTCAAGTGCACAAGTTTATTTTTAAAGTGTTATTTGATTTTTCTAAATCTTCACCAAGTTATATGTCAATCAGCTGATGGGGAAGGAGTATGGGCCGGACTTTGCGCACATGTATGGAAACTATAGAATTCATCTTTTGACTTTGAAAAATCAGTCAATGGTGTAATATTAAAGTACCGATGTTACTAGCTAAAATACACAATTTTCTGATAAAGATGATTACCCTACAATAATCACAGCAAAGCAATTTATCACAATTCATACGTATGAATAAAATTTAAAATTCACTTAGAAAAATCTTATTGATTCAGTCTTGGGTTCAGTCCTAGGAGAGCCCACACCCTTGGCGTGAATTATTTGGGGTTGGCGATAATTGTGCCATCTTGGTAACCCTACTTTGATGCTTTAGATATGGTAAACCTAACTATTTCTGGAATTTTCATATTTTGTCGGTGGGCATTTTGAATTTCGTTATTTTGTTGTTGGGCACTGGGCTGGAAGTATGGCACGTGTGTGAGTGAATATACCTTCGAATTTTTTACTTTATTGAATGCAAAATGTAAGAAAAAATTGTTTGGATGGTGTATGAAGGAAGGAAGAATTGTTTCGAATTATGAATGTTCTAAATGTAATGAGCGAATTGGATTATACGAACGAAAGAGTGCTGTTTTGGGTGGATTTGAACGGAGATGTCGAATGGGTATGTTCAACCATTACTTCGCAGAAAATATATGGCGGTGCTCTCACGGTCATTCACTTAGCGATAAGGCCTTCAAGGCTTTTTTTTAAAAAATTTATACTGTCACGTTGTACTCTTCACTCAGAAAAGATCAGCATTAAGAAAGTAAGTGCTGTTTTTTTAATTTCATCTTAAATATATTTGATTAATTTCTGTATTGTTTACATATATTTTCATTACGCATCCACCTTGTCTCACTATTTTCACTTGCCGCCATTGTTGATTTCGTTTGGCACCATCACGTTCAGGCTTGGCACTTTTTTCGGTTCGTCTCCAAGGGTGTGGGCTCTCCTAGGATTTTACCGAATATGCAATTTCACCCATTGCATGGCAAGATAATTTTTTTCAGTCAATAAAACTAAACTAAAATTTAGCTATCAAAATATGTTAGAGTGAGAGCAGCAAGAAGAAAAAAAACCTCTTAGGAGTTTTAGAGAATAATTAGTTTATAAATAAAGATGTTTAATTCAGCAGATTTTTAATTTTTGTCATTTTATTTTATGAAAAGAAAATTCTCATAAACTTTATTAAGTTTACTCCAAGAAATGTAAAAATGGAGTAATATAATTTCAAAATACTAGATGTTTCAATTAACTGCAGTTTATTCCTAAAGTGAAAAGAAAAATAGAATTGTATTGGAAAAACTAGGTTTATAGATAAAATATTTTGTTTCATTATTTGGTAGTGAATTTAAGGAATAACTGCAATATTTAATCTTTTCAGCTGCAACTCCGATGAGATATTCTGCGACCAATGACAAATGTTTGTAGTTAGTAGTCAGTTCCAATAAAACAAACATTTTAGATTCCAATATTTATTAATAGGGGAACTAATTTGATAACGGGGGTAATAGCACCAAGTGCTGCTTGGCGTGATCCTTATCACGCCAAGCAGCGCTTCTTGTTGCTGGAATGAAATCCAATATGGCGGCCTAGCGGTAATTTAATGATGTACAATAATTTAAAAGAATTTTTTTGAAATACATTGAAATGTATTTCAAATAAAAAATATAGGAAGAGATTGAGAATAACCTAGATCAATCAATAAATAATGAATAATATTAAGTAATAAAAGTAACATGAACTAATAATATAAGCAGCATATAATAATCTTATAATAATTATGTTATCGTAATTATATATAATATTCATATAGTACGATTTTATAACGGTTATTAGAAATAATAATCATACAATATAATTAAATAGTAATTATTAAAAAGAATAATCGTCGAATTGTAAAAAAATAAAAATAATGCACAAGAGAACTCGTAATACATAACTATAAATAAACGTAAGAATAGCTATAAATAAACAAAAGAAATAGTTATAAATAAATAATAATTATAAATAAATAAGATAATAATTACAATTAAATAATAACTATTATAAATAAACACACAATAATATTAATTATTAATAACGAATATTATATGATGATTACACATAGTAATAATTGCATTTTTTTCATTATGAATAAAATAATTACATAATGTACGTTAAAATTAATTTAGAATATCAATTACAAAGTAGTGAAAGCTTGCAATATGAAACTTGCACTGCAAGTTCCTTCAACGAGTATCGTAGAACAAAGAACGTAAAAAAAAAAATACATTTTTAAATCGAAAATAAATTATTTATAGCGATAATTTAAAGCACAACACTTATTCTTTTAAGAAAAAAATAATCTAGTACTCACTCATTTTAGAAATATCCATATTCGAAAGTAGCCCGTAATGAAACAGAAGACGCAAATAGAAAAATTAAACAGAAAATGGTTAAATTTTTAAAGATATCGTCTGAAATTAAAGGGTTATAGCGGGAAAAAACGAATAAAAGTTATTTCTAATGTACGTTATCCCCATGGCAACCACATCGACAGACGATAAAAATATTAAGCTAACCATATTGTAATATTATCGCCCATCTTGGCGAACATAAACAACAGCTTGGTGCTACTACCCCCGATATCAAATTAGCACGTTAATAGGAAATATATATATATCATTAATGTTTCTTATCTTTTTGCTAAAAACTATCGACATTGATTTTGGTACTACGTGTTAATCCATAATACAGGCAAATTTAAACAAATTCCTGCTTGTGCCTGAAAATGTTTAGCAATAGTCCTTAAGATGTCATCAAATAGATTTCATACCTCATAATAAAAAGAGAAACTGCATATTTAATTTAGCAAAGAAAAAGGACCCTATAACAGGAACTGCAGCATTAATAAAAACAACAACTACATTTGCTAGAGTCGATAATTATTTAAAAAGTATAATAATAGAAACAAAGAGAGAGAGAAAAAAACAATACAATTATGTACAATTGTATTACAAAACAATACAATTGCGTATTATTGCAACAATCACCAAGTTGGCATCTCCAATTTTGCATATGACGTATGCGCTAAATTGGCAATCATATGCTTCGTTTATATAATGCCGATGATAGGTTGCGATATACAGAAGTATCAAAATGACTATAGATCGAAGGTCCTCATCTAATTTTTCAGGTTATTTTCAATCATTGTGAAAACTTGGGAAATTTTACGATGTGTTAAGAAGAAATGATACTATAACAACATTTTTATATGATGTGTGTGAATACAAGCAAAAATTAATCATTTAAGTGAGTTGATGATAAAAACTGAATATAAAAAGTCATGATGAGTCAATTTACTAAACACTTTACAAATTGACCAAATTTCATAACAGTTCGTAAGTCGTTAATTTCGGAAACATTCTACAAACTGCCAAATTTCGTAACAGTGTTAAATTCAGGTATACTGAAAGTTTTTAACATAAAATATTATTCAGCAATGAAGTATTTCTAACATTTAATAAAGTAGTTTGTATATTTATAACATCTTGTGTGAATCAAAAAAGTATGAAGGTTAATCAGTTATGTTAAACATGCAGCAAAATTCAAAAACAGTAAACGAATCTAAAGAAATAATCTCAATGTGTTAATTATTTGTGTAATTCTTTTCTTAAAATGAATTTGTAATTGTAAAAATAATAAATAATTAGCATTTTTTATAAAAATTATGCAATCTGTAAAAACTAATAAAGAGATGATTATACACACATACAATACACGGCACTAAAATTATATGTGGTACAAATAGCCTAGTTATAGCACCAAAAAACATGTATTAAATCACACCCAAAGGTAATTTACAACCAAATATATAATTAAGTCAAAACATAAAATTATTTTCCATTTAATATTAGGGAAACAATGACTCTAAATCTACTAACGAGATGACTAAATACACATACATACAATACACGGCACTAAAGTTATATGTGGTACAAATAGCCTAGTTATAGAACCAAAAAATGTAAAAAATAGGTATTAAATCACATCCAAAGGTAATTTCCAACCAAATATATAATTAAGTCAAAACATAAAATTACTTTCTATTTAACATTAGGGAAACAATGACTCGACATAATTTTTCGATATCTTTCAGGTTTATGAATCTGAAGTAGTACGTGAAAATAAGTACAAATACATTTTTAATTACCTAAAAGTTGTTAAAGAGAAGCTGTATCTTTCAGAAGCCATCTTTCGTTACTAGCAAGTTATTTTTTTGTTTTCTAAACAAATTTGCTGTGTCGATCCCAAACGTTTATCCGGCGTCGAATATGTATTCACGAAGTAATAGTGCTTATCTCTTCAATTTTGTGATTTTAAATTTAAGTATTTAAAACATTACCAATACAAATAATCCAAATTATAAAGCAACCGAAGAAAATATTAATTGTATTGAAATATGTTTTCAATATTAATACTAACTTCAAAAATATTTTCTTTAAATTGATCTCTTTTTCCTAGATTCAGAAAATAATACTGTTTAAATTAACTGCTAACTGTAAGCCCAATATTGTTTGTTGACAAATGGTAACTGCTTTTAAATGTTGTTTATCTTCATTTGTTGGAAGTTAAATCGGCAACACATTTTATTTAATTTTGGTGTATGCCTTGAAGAAATTTTATTAGTCATGGGATCTTAGAGGTTTTGACATTTTTATGGTTATGAAGATATTTGACACAATGACTCCTATTCAAATTGCTTCGAGTGTTATTGAAAAACTTCAAGAAGAAAACGGGATTGCTTTAGAAACTCTTCATAAAAGCCAGAGTAATATAAAATATTTAGAACGTCAATTAGCAGAAAAAGAACGTTTAATTAAAATATTAGAAGACAAACTTCGTATTGGTGCTAATACTTTTTTGGAAACTAGCAATAGACAGAAAGAAATAACTATAAAGCACTTAGAATTGCAGATTCAAAAATTACTCAAAGAAAATAAAGAGTTAGAAAAACAATTAAATATAGCTCAGTGTGATGTTTGTGCTAAATGTGAAACGAGGTATTTTCTTGGTATGTCGGCTGATACAAACCCGATGCAGAAAACAATTGCTAAGAAACCTATCTTGAAAAATCCGTTGAGTAAATCAGCTGCTGACACTGAAAGGCAAAACCGTGAAAAAATGTTAGAAAGGATTATAGAACACAAAGATAAAAGAATTATTCATTTATCTAAAGAAGTACATAGGCTTTCTAAGACAGAGAAAGAACTGACAAATAAGATCTATAGATTATCAAAATTAATTCCTCTGTCTCACATGCCTTCGGAAGTTTTAACTGAATGTCTGTTAAAGGAAATACAATCCCTTGAGTCTCAGATACAGCTTTATAAGGGAGGGCAAGATAAATTTCCGTATGAGACTGATACAACTAAATTTAAATTTGATACCAATCCATCTAATGAGTACGATAGGAGAAAAGATTTATCAGTTAAAGGAACAAGCATTGGCAACTCTGCCAGTAATGTTTCTTTGAGAAATGTAAAGGATACAATTAATTTAGGTGCTAAAAAAAGAGATACATTTAATAGTGAAGCAGAAAATATACAACAAGAAAATGTTACTCTAGTATCAACATTGCATAAATTATATAATGATGTTTCAGAGTTGAAACGATTATTTGCTTCTGAAAATGAAAAGCTCTATCAAAGTTTAACTAGTGATACTCTGCGAAAAGATGTTTTGAAGATTCAGTGGAGAGATATTATTAGTAGGTTAAATGATATTGCTGAAAGTATACAGAATATTATTAGAGTTAATCCAAATTTCAAAAGTAATGAAATTGTTTCTGATGAATCTGAAAATATTATACTTAGGTTACAGGATAGATTAAGAGATTCTTTAGAATTAGCTACACAATATGAGAATGAAAATGCATCTTTAAAAGAAAACATTGCTAAGCTGAAGGATCAATTGTTGCAAAAACAACATAATCTTCAAATGATGGAGAATCAAACTAAAAAGCTGTCAGATGAAATAAATGCTACAAAAGCTGTACAAAAGAACACTCAGGATATGGATGATATACAACATTTAAAAGGATTATTAAATTTAAAACAGAAACAATTGGATTCAGCTGAGAGCCATCTAAGAACTTGTCAAAATTTCATTGATGAATTGAAGCGAAAGTCACCGGATTCCGATAATTTTAAGCAGGTGGTTGGTACTATTTTTAATAAGAAGGATATTGCTGTCAATACAGATTATCAGTTTGGAGAGCAGTCAGTTAAATCATTAATTACTAAACTGGATGTAGCAGAAAAAAACATTAAAACTTGTGAGGGGGTAATTGAAGGTCTTCAAAAAGTAATTCAGAATTTGGAAGAAGAAAACATAAAATTAGAATCTGATTTGCATATGGCTAAATTTAAAAAAGTTTTATGTGAAGCTAATAATAATCACACTGCTTGCCTAAAGTCAAAATTAAAAGATATTGAAGATGAATTAACTGCTTTTAACTCTGAAAATAAGAATTTAAAAACTAGAATATATTCTTTAGAAGCAGAAAATTCAGCTCTCAAAAATAATTTACAGAGTACTAGCAAGGAAGTTGAATACTTAAAAGCATCTGGTGAAGAAAAAACTTCACTTCTATCTAAGTTGGAAGTATCTGAAAAGCGTATCAACACTTTGGAAGTGAATATTACTAAAGCACAAGAAGTTATTGAAAATATGAGAAAAGAAAATTTTGAATTACAAGCTGAAGTACAATCAAATCAAAGAGAAAATGTTGTGTCAAAAGCATATGAAGACGATGTGATGTCTTTGAGAAATGAGCTTGTTTTGAAGGAGAATGAGATTCGTAACTTGAAGGAATCTCTTCATGCTTTTGAGCACAAAGCATATGAAATGAACCACTATCGCAAAACTTTGCGTCAAGAAATTGAAAAGTTGTGTGATGCATTGTTGGAAAAATCTGAAAGCAGTAGGAATGAAGCTAATCGAAAAGCCATATATAAAGCTGCTGTTCTTCATTCTGCTCAAGCACTTCTGCGTCTTGATGATGACTTTAACTTGATTCAGTCTGAGGACAATGAAAAGTGCAATGCTCTTGAAGAAATGAAACGCCAGGTTTCAATTTATTTGACAGAAGTATCTCGTATCCATGAATTGTTGACTATTAAGGAGCAAGAGAAAGAAGATCTTCTTAAACAGTTTCTAAATATAAATGACCTAACTGATTTACAGGGTTTTGAATCAAGTCACGAAATGCATTTTCAAGGAGCTGCTCCAGCTTCTGGTGTTGAATCTGTGGCAGGTATGAGTTCTTCTGGTTCTTTGAAAACAGCAGGAGGTTCCTCTTCTGAATCAGGTATACATTCAGCAGAGAAAAATATGCAAAAAGGTAAAAGTCAAGGGACCATACATAACTGTTCCCAATCAGAAGCAGTACTTAGGAATGCCCAAGAGGAATTGGAAGCTTCTAAATCAATAACTACTTTTCTGTTATCTAAATGTTCACAGCTGGAAGATTTATTGGAAAAGGAAAGGACTGAACGTGCTAATCATGACAAAGAAATTGAATTGCAAAAGGACACAATCAAAGATTTGAAAAATCAAGTGAATGTTAAAAATAATGTTGCTAAAAGGCTGAATACATTGATAGAGATGATGCGTTCAAAAGAATGCAATGATGAAATTACTGTGGAACAGTTAAAAAGTGAAATTAAGTGGCTTGTCAATGAAAATCAGAAAGTTTTCGAGAAGATCACTGCTACCCAATCAGAACTATCTCGATGTAAAGAGGAAAATTCGAGGATACAGAATGACTTAGAATCTTTAAAGAGACAACTTATTAATGAAAAATATGAACATGCCAAAGTAAACAATGAGCTGAAACATTTACGCTTGCAGATTTCTAATTCTCAGTCTTCCACTTTGAATGATATTTGAACAAAAAGATGTTAAATTTGTAAAATAGTGTTTAACGTTACAACAAGATATGTTTATATTTTAGACTTCATTGATTTTAATAACCATCATAGTTTATCATAGTATTAATGAAATGTTGTGAAATATGTGATTTTTTGTAGGTTCATGAGTTTCTTTTTACTATGTACTATTTTTATGAATTTTTGTAATTAAAAATATGTTTGTGGAACATTCCTTTATAGTTTTAATTATTTATTTGGTGTATATTATGACATTTGTACTGAAATATTGATCATAATGGAATATCTGCTTTTGTGTGTTACAGTGATTCCTCGGAATTTA
Source organism: Trichonephila inaurata madagascariensis (assembly GCA_019973955.1). Classification (NCBI taxonomy): domain Eukaryota; kingdom Metazoa; phylum Arthropoda; class Arachnida; order Araneae; family Nephilidae; genus Trichonephila; species Trichonephila inaurata. Next base: position 114,115 of record BMAV01009382.1, read on the forward strand.
TATTTATTTTAAATATTTGCTATTGTATTTTGCTCTTCCATTTTTTGTTTTTGTGGCATTGTTCATTGTCATATGAATATGATATAAGATGAATTAACCCTTCAAGCGGTCTGCACGTAAAATTCCGCCATTCCAGAGATGCTTTTTCTGCCTTCAAGCAAAATTCCCAAAAGCGGCCGAGCCGCATTCTTAAGAATACGGTTCAACTGCTTTTGAGAACCCTACCTGAAAGCAAAAAAAAATATGTGCGGTGCATTTTTGAAGCATCTCCAGAATGTCAAGACTTTAAGTGCAGACTGCTTAGAGGGTTAAAAAAGTAAAATATGAGAAGATAAGTTTAAAAATATATATTCCTACAATAAGTCACAACATTTTGCATGGTTAAAAAAAAATTATTTTTTTGGTGTAGTGTGTTTAATACTAGGTTGGTGGCTAGTGGAATTGTACCAAATATTTACTTGGTTGAACTAAATAAAAATGGTTTTTGAAAAGAAGTTTGTAAGATTTAACTCATAATTACTTTTAGTATTTTAGAATGATAAGTTTTCATTCTTTTACATTTGCCAATAATTCTCATTTTCTGTTACTTAATATTTTTAAAAAAATTTCCTTATATTCTGAAATCAAATTCTAAATAGGCAGAATAAGTACTGGTAAAAATTGATAGTATTATATTGTCCAATAATGATAAGCATTGAATAATTTTATTTAATATTGTTGATCTATTATAATTTGATTTCTGAAGGCAACTCTAGTGGAATACAATAGTTAGGAGAGGGGATTGCCAGCTCAGGTGTCATCCACGTTATTCGACCATGGTTCAAAATTATGTGGTCCTGTCACCAAAAGCCCTTGTGTAGTTGAACAGTGGGATGTTAATATTCACTCACTAGTGGTACAAAGCATTAAAATTCCTTGAAGTGAATTTGTTAGTTCTAAGGAAACACAAGGTCACACTAAACAACTCTTTTTAATGAACCCTGTAGAAAATTATTATTTGTGTATATAAATGTGACGTGTCATAACTTAGTAGAAATATCAAATGCAAGAAATATTAAAAATACTTAAATTGTGAATGCTTCTCGACTATTATAAAATTTTTCTGAGTTGTATTTTTTTAAAATTGTTATGAAAAGGATATTTAAAAATTTATTTGAACTGAAATTTTAAAAATACAAAAACCAGTTTTATATGATATTAATTTTTTGTTTGTTTGTAAAATCCTAGCTAAGCTCAAATTTTAGACTCTGAAGGATTAAAAAAATGATTTCACATATTGCACCAACAGTTAGTTTTTCTACATTATACTTCTGTCCTATCCAAAGACAATTTGCTCAATTGGCAATAAATAAAGGTGTTTACTAAAGTAGGATCCAAATCAAATTTTTTGAAGGTGATGTTTTAATATTTTCTGAAATTTGAGTTTTATTTAAAAGAAAAGTATGATTACAATATTTAACCTATCACCTATACCAGGGATGGCAAACCTGTATGGATTAACGTGCCTTTTTTCTAAAGAAATGTTTAATGAGGTACCAACGTGCCGTCAAGCAATTTTGACTTGTGATTATTAAGAAAATAATTAAACTAAATACTAACAACTCAAAACTCTTTATTTACCACGAATAAATACATTTCACGCTGTATAGAAGTAATATTTTAGTTGTACGTGCAATTCAAATTAAAGTAATATTAGTGTGACTTCTGTTGTTGCATATTAGATGACAAATAATTTATATTAGTATTGTAAGATGTTATACTTTTAACAGAATGCATGCTGAATTGGAGTCATCTGCCAAACAGTTTCTAAGCAATCTTTAATGTTATTCATTTCTGAAAGTAATGACTCGCAGGCATAGGTAGATGAAAATACAGTTAAAATAGCACAAGACAACTTCTTCAAACAGTTAAATGTGTTTGTAATCCATTTTACAGACGATTTTCTATATACCACTGTTCCAGAATATGAAACACATACCGCTTTGTTGCCTTTTTCTAATCATACCACATTTCTCAATACACCAAACTTGTAATTATGTTACACTTACTATCTTGCACCTTTATTTATTTATTTGCTGAACTATTCATTTTAAATAACAGTTAATAATCGTAAATATAACACAAATAAAAACTTTTAATTACAGTTGTATCAACAAAATTTACTATGCTATGCACAAGAACTTAACAAACGAGTTGCTCCTCGCCGCCCTGTGACCATTCACTCATGTTTGTTTATAATTCTTAATGAACTTTGTTATTTTGAACTAAAACTCAAACAATTTTGATCAGTGGCATGCCCAAAATATTGTGTCG
>BMAV01009383.1:0-18895 GCA_019973955.1 Trichonephila inaurata madagascariensis
ATCGGGATTAAAAGGTATTGTGAAAATCCATTACTAGATGTTTTCGCCAATAAGGACCAAGACTTCAAAGAGGCATTATGAAGCTACCTTTAAAATGGCAACAAATTGACTAAAACGGTGCGTATTTGACCCAAATCGAACAATCGGCCTGTTAAAAAAAATCTTGTTTTATGAAAAATAATGGTTTTTTTTCCCCAACCTAATATAGGATACGATTGACTTTAATAGCTCAAGGAACTAACTCAAGTTTAATTGAGATTCCCAACTTAAAGAAAGTTCTTCTATTTTTCAGTATGGAATCAGAATGAAAGAGAATAATTTTTTTAAATTTAAAATATCAAAGGCCAAAGAATTGGGAAAAAAAATTGTTAAGGAGCCATACAGAACAGTACTTTCGTGCAAGTAGTTAATGTAATTTTTTCCTATTACCGTAAAATCCGGAATATAACGCCCCAAACTTTCCAAACTGTATTTTTAAAAATTTTACATTTGCTTATAAACGGGTCCCCATTTTTAACCCGCTTTTATAAGTTTCATTTGCATGTAACGGAATCTTAAATTTTTTCCCCCCAAAAAGGTCAGATTAATTCGAAATTTTGCACACTTTAAGTCCCGTGACAATGCTGTTTTTTTTTTGTTCCATTTTTTGATCAGGATCATCTGGAAAAACGATTTCCAGATTTGGTGCCTAATTCCCCATACCATTTTCAGATTTGGCGACTAAAAGATTAAGGTACAACCCTAAAAGCAAATAATCTTGTGGTTAACACAAATAAAACAAACAAACAACTCCAGCAATTTCTTACCACAATATAAACAATTGTCTAGTTTTTCTGAAAATGGAAAAAAAAAAAGACTCGTGCAAGGGGAAAAAAAAGTTACACTCTGACTGCTAAATATTTTTTTTTTTTATAAAACAATACGTTTAGAAATTATACGAACTAATATTACAGCAATACGTTTAAAATGTGATAATACGTTGCCTTTTCACTTCAAAAACTTGAGACATACCATCCTGCGATGGTTAAAGTTTACCTTAAAAGAAAATGACGTGTGGGTTATCTAAAAAGAGGGCATTTTGGATTCTTAACACAACTTTTTTTAAAAAAAACAATTTCTTAATTCTAATAAACAACTTTCTTTAAGTGAGAATAACCCAATTAAACTGAATATATAAGTCAGATCAAAACTAATCACTTATCAATTTTAATAATTTAACTGTCTAATCTAACTTTTATACAAAAAAATTACCTTTTATAGAGTCCCTTCCTTCCTAGGTTGAAGATATTCCTATTATGTTTTTTGGGGAGAGAATACTCAGGCTTTCTTAATCCTTCTTATTATTAATCTTATTAAATGACGATAGCGTATCCCATTTCCCAGAGCTGGGACGTCTAACTTTTATTCCAAACAGTTCCGTACTAAGTTATCTCTAGGCTTGCCGTCCCATCTCCCCCCTTCTTCCCTTTAAAGTATATCCCATTTGCATATTCGTTCTGTTTCTCTTCTTGGTATGGGTTGGAAAAGTTTTGCCATTAATCTCCCCGTCAAGAACGGGGTTTATGTTAGAAAAAAACGCGAGACGTAAAACCCCCCAAAAAAGAAAAACGTGATTTTTTTGGGTTCTCAATCCCCCAAATAAATTACGTCCCCAAAATTTAATTTCTGAATCTCTTCGCTTTCTAAGTTTTTTTTAAAATTTTTAACTTTGAACCCCTTTTTTAACTTCTATAATTTCAATATTTATTTTGACTTTAATTTCTTTCATTAGAATTAAATTTTATTCAACAATTTTAAATTTAAACTCGTGACAATAAATTTTTTTCCCATTAACTAGGCCAACTTAATAATTGCTGTTTAATTATGGTTCCTCTCATTTTTTCATATATACTCTTAAAAATAACTATAAATTAAATTTTCAGAACTTTCCTGGGTGCGCAGACCCAAACTTTTCATCTGTATCATCATTTCATATGGGCTAATTTCTGCTCCACTTTTTTTTTGTTTAGGTTTATATCTATTGCTACTTTTTCAGGGTCTTGCCTAAAAAAAACTTTTGATTACTTTTTCCAATTTTTGTTTACATAATACCAATAAGTTTCCTTTTTGCATTATATATTATTTGTAAATCACAATAAATTTTTATCTTCATCCCCCCATCTGGTTCCAAAAAACTCCCAATGAGCCGCGCAACTCGTTTAATATTATTGTTAGTGCCCTGACTTACGCCGCGTTTCCTGAACCAGATGCCTCATATTACGGAACAATACAATAACATATATACTTAACTATACATATTATACATTTTTATATATTTACAAAACATTTTTCAATAAACCATTAAAGACAAATAACCAAAGGAATTGTCGCATCTCACGAAGTCATACATCGAAGCAAACAAATGTGCAATTACAATTGTTTTCTCCAAAGAAAAAAAAAAATTTTTAACAAGTCAAAGTTCAAAAATAAGTATACACTCATTGTAGTGTCAACTTTTGCTTGGCTTGCATAACTTTTTTAAACACCGCTCGAGACTTCTTTCTTTTGCAATAATTCTTCCGACCACTTGTTTGGAAAGATAAAAATAAACAATACAACCTGATTTTATTTATCCCCATATAGGCTTCAATGACGAGGCGCTACCACTTTTCTTTCCTTTTCTTATTCCTTACGAACATTTAAGATTCTTTATGATGATTGCTGTGGGAAGCTTGTAATCTCCTTGTCCGCTCTTCTTTTTGGTCTTGTTTCTTTTGGCCGGTCTACGGTTCGCGGTCGAACGCTTCTCATGCGCGTGGCGTAAAGTAAGTAGTTCTTTCTATCTGGAACTTCAGTTGTCTCAAAATACTTTGTTCTTTTTCCTACTTATATAAATAGTACTGGATGACAATGGTCTTTTTGTTAATATTTATTGTCCCTTTTGTGCCACTTTCTCTGTGGTCCACTTGCCCCTGATCCATATGATCTTTTCATTCCCTTATCGAGTTTTGCCTTTTGCTGCTGCTGTCGTTCTTAAATGAACTAGGAAGCGATCTGACCAGTGATCTGCGTTTATCGGTCTTATCTGTATTTTATATTGTTTTGATTGGCGATTAATCCGCGCGCGCTTGCCTCTAACTTACGTTTCACCAGATCTTTCTTTCCCATAGTGTGACTCATTTAATCCTTAATGTACATTTTCGAAGTACTAGTTTCCTGACGTGATCCACAGTACTATTTTGGGCTACCTGAATTTCCTAACTCAGAGCCTCGTCACATTTCCTATGACGATATATTCTTATTTGATCAACGTTAACCGTTATCTTTCCTGATTTCCATATTACAATATTATTGTTATTTTCTTACTTCCTAATACTCTATAGGGTCCTTCAAATTTTGTTTAAATTTGGCGCATATTTTTATTAGCTGCTGAACTTAAAGGTGTGTTTTCCTAATAAGACCCAATCATTTTACCTTAATTTGTATATCTCTTCTTCTTCGTCTATTATAATATCTTTCCCACCTTTCCTGTTTAGTTTTCGTACTTAAGTCTAGCTTCCCTATGAATATTCTTTCTATATTTTTTGTACTTTGAATTTCGAATTCATCCGAAATCATAACTAATTTTGAAATGGAATTAATCAATTTTCGACCAAAAAATAATTCAACCGGTGATTTTCCCGTTATTTCATTCACCGCCGTACGAATAGCGTAAGCAAACTCACGTAAGAATTGATCCCAAATTATCGTGAGCGATCATTAACATAATTTACGCAATCATTTGTATTATATCTCGATTAACTTTCTTTCAGTCCGATTTGCTTATTGGTCTATATGCAACAGTCTTCACATGCCTTATGCCTAATCTTTCACTTAAGTGCTCAAAATTTCGGATATAAATTGGGGACCATTATCACTTTATTAATTTTATTGGGCTCCAAAACGCGATATAAAGTTATCAAAAAATATCCGCTATTATACGAGACGAGGCTTTTTAAGGGTATAATTTCCAGCCATTTAACGAAATGATCCGGTTATTACTAAAATATAGCGATTACGTCTTATTCTCCGATATAGGATACGGGCCTAACAAATCTAACGTCACTATCTCCTGTTTGGATAATTTGATATAATTGGTTAATCGACCAGCTGGTAACGCGTTTTTATAGTTAACTTGGCTTTTATATGGCATGTAGGGCATATTGATCAATGAATTTTCTCATGTACGAGGAAATAACAAACGTCCCGAATTTTTATGATACGTTTTAAATCTTCCCAAGTGTCACTGCTATTGTGGGCTGTAGTGAAATTCTCTCATTATTTCATTCCTTAAAGATTTTGGAATGTATACCTGCATTTCACCTAACGAGGTTGCGTTTTCGCATAAAATAACAAACCTTCAATTAGACGGAAGTCGTGGGACCAATTCTCATATCGTTGCATTAACCGAGTTATCTTCCGGGTTTTCTAAATATCTATAGATATGACCTAATTCTGGGTCATTTTTTCTGTTATTAACTGTTCCCATGAAGTGAAGTACTAAATCGATTATGGCACAATTAACTTTTTTTTCTCCCATTATACTTTCCACATGATTTTCGATAAAACATTAGCCACAATATTTAACTTTCTTTTTCTGACCCATCAACGCGCAAATTCCCTTTATCTACCTTATTATCCAACCAACGAATCTTGAATTTTCAACGATTTCTGATCAAAATCTAAAATAATCTTTGATCACTTATAAAATCAACGCACCTAGAATACATGGGTATTCCAAATCCATCAACACATGAAATGACCAAGGTCTAACAAAATCTCTGATCTGAATAATCAATTCTACAATCCCCATGTTTGGCATTTGCACCCCTGTGCTGTTGTTATTACCTGGGCTCGCGATTTTTTAATTTGCTTATAAAAAATGACGCCTATATACTTCTTCCTATATAAACGATTTATCTGCTCCGGTGTCCCATAGCGCTTTCAAAAAGTATTGTTATTTAATAAAAATAGGAACATTGGGGAAGTTCTACGGGTGATATACATATCGGAGAAAGTTTGGTAGTGTTTTCTCTTGCCGATACTCTTTTGAGGTTGATCTTTAACTTTACAATATTTAATCGTCCCCTTTGCATCTATGCGCGTTTTGACCTCGTCTTTCTACGTTATCATTATTCGCAAGGAACCCCTTTTTAATTTGTAGAATACCTCTCTTCGAATTTAGCTGGGCTTCAAAAGTTGTACTGTGTTCTGCGGATTGCGCACTTCCACGTAGTCATGGATCTGTGGTTCGAGTCGAACAAAAATGTGATCCACCAATTCTGCCTGCGACATCCCTAGTTCTAATTTTTCTCTATTTTTAATAAATCGTACACAAAGTCAGTGGGTTCCCGATTTCTTCCCTGCTGTGAAGCAAAAAATTGAGCTTCCAATTCCTTCTTATTTTTGATTGCGGGAAAAGCTTTCGCTAATTCAGCTTTGAGCTGCGCGAAATCCGTGGTTGTATCTTGCACTAGCACCGATCCAAATATTGAGTACCAATCTTGAGCCCTTTCCCTGAGATGTTTTTTCAAGTAAGCACATGACAGATTACTTGGGATTTCAAGTAACTGTATTTGGTTATCTATTGTTTCAAGGAACTCTGTAATATTCTCCGACCCTGAAAAATACATTTCAGGTAATACACTACATCCACCTGCATTACCTAACCCAGAATTAAAAAGAGTTCGGGCGCCATTGAGACATAGCCATCTGTGATAACTATGTCTTGGGTGATTCGCGTAAGCTAGAGGTGTGGGATTATCTAAAAGATGAGACATTTTGGATTCTTAACATAACTTTTATTAAGAATAACTTAATTTACTTAATTCTAATAAACAACTTTCTTTTAGAGGTGAGAATAAGCCACCAATTAAACTGAATATATAAGTCAGATCACTGGCTTCAGATCACTTATCTTAATTATAATAAGAAAATTTAACTTTGTCTAATCTAACTTCTTATACAAAATATTACCTTTTATAGAGTCCACCTTCCTTCCTAGGTTGAAGATATTCCTATTATATTTGTAGGAGAATACTCAGGCTTTCTTAATCAGCTTCTTATTATTAATCTTATTAATGACGATGAGCGTATCCTTCTTTACCCAGAGCTGTAGGGACGTCTAACATTTATTCCAGAACAGTTCCGTACTAAGGATTCTATCTCTAGGCTTGCCCGTCCCATCTCACCAAACCTTCTATCAGCGCAAAAGTATATCCCATTTTGCATATTCGTTCTGTTTCTCTTCTTGGTATTGGGTTGGAAAAGTTTTGCATTAATCGTGGCCGTCAAAGAACTTTAGGGTTATGTTAGAAGAAGGAGCGAGATGCACCTGGTTTGATCTGCTCTATAAGACGGAATCTTTGAATTATACGGCGATACAGGACTCATCCGAGGCCCCCCGTAAACGGAGAGAATAAATACCCTTGGGAACCGTTGAGTAATGTCCATTGAAACTTAAGGTGCCATTCAGCAGCCACGTAATTCCGGTTTCAAAAATCAAATTCAAGGATAAATTCAACAATAAATAAATGATAGTTTTAAAAACTAAAAAAAAAACATTCTTTTATTGTAGGTCGAATTAAAAAATAAAAAATAAATTATAGTTTTTTTTTAAAAAAAAAAGAACTATAACACACGCTTTTATAGTAAATCGAGCTAAAAAGTAAAAAAATAATTTTTAATATAAGAATAAAATGATTAACGAGAAAATTAATGTTTTATGGGGTAAAAGCATGGGGTGCTTTGTTCTACATTTTCGCACTAACCCAGCATTTCGGTATAGAACTAGTAAGAAATTACAACAATTAATATAGAGCACCCCTCGCTTTTATCCCAATGACATTAATTTTCTCGTTAATACTTTTATTCTGATATTAAGTATTTTTACTGGATAAAAAACGTATTTTAGTTTTTTAAACTGTCAAACTGAAATAGCGTAATGTAAACTCTCTTATATTTTAAAATAATTTATTTAAGGTATTATACCAGGCTTTTGAAAAATTAGTGTACTTTTAGAATCAAAAAGAGTTATGAATGAGGTACTCTTTAAGCAATTCAAACGTCTTTAAATATTCCATTTCATAAATATTTCAATTCTAATAGAGTTTTCGTACAATTCTAAAAAAGCCGCTTAATAGCTGCATTGTCAAGTGGAAAGAGGTAAAACTTTAATTAGTAGAGTAAGGGAGTTAGGAAAAATGGAATTAAACACAATCAAATTCCTGTTGTTTTTTTCCTTCGTTTTATTTAATTCAATTTCTACAAAAAAAAAGTCAAATTTCGGAATTGAAAAAAGAGAAATTTCACGATACAGATAACAATAAAACTTATATTATATTTATTAATTTTACGTTTATACACAGGAAAAAAGGAGCATGTGAATACTGCAGTCTTAAGTCCAGTGACAAGATTTTGGATTCCTGAAAAAGATCATACACCAGAAGTAAGTTGATTTTTAATATACATTTTTTTTAAAAAAAGTTATTATTTTTTTTAATTAAAGAAGGAAAAGATTAAGGATTTGTAATTTTTTTAATTAAAAGGATAACCCATGTATGTTTAACCTCATTCTGAAGCATGACGAGCAGTCAACACAAAAGTTTCTTAGCATATAATAACCATCTTCAGCTTGTTACTTTTCATATAATTTACCGCAGATATCTATCATAATTTAAACAGATTATTCCATGAACATACCGAATTCTTATCAAAATATCTACATCGCAGCGTGGCATATTAATTATTTTGGCGATACACGCAGATGATTTCTAATTTTCTATTAAGGTAAAGCGGCACAGAGCGGCGCGCACCGCCAGAGCATTTCGGTATAGTTTTACGTAAAAGTGTTAGTGCGGTTACCAGAAGCTGTGCGCATATCATTGGTCACGTCCTTTTAAAGTTTTTTGCTTTCTCATAAGCTTCTCTTCTTTTTCTATTGAAATCTTTTCTAATTAAGTTCTTCGAGTCCTTTGTGACTTAAAAATTTTAAAACAGTGATGTATAAAATGCTAAAAATCCCGCATTATGTTTCAGAATCCTTGCAAAGTTCTCATCTTTGTAACCCTTAATATACTCTCGTAGCATGAATACTTGATTAACTTAATAAATTAATTTTCTTTAAAAGTTGAACTTTTTTCATTACAAACATTTTTATAAAATATGTTCTGAAGTTGTTATAAATAAATTGTAGAAGAAATCGTAAATTTAAGATCACTAACTTTATAAAGTCTAAAATATTACTTTAACTTTTGCTTCCCACTGTTGTCAGCTTGTGATGGATGGGCTCTCCCATCCATCAGTGAACGAGAGTTAGAAGAAAGATTAGCCATAGTCAAAACAAATACAATTTATTAACATGTCTCAGCAACCCAAATTAAGAAATGCACCTTAAAGTAAGAATGGGAGCTAAAGCGAGGTAGACAAGACAGTTAATACTTAATTATAAATTGAATCACTTATACTCTTGGAACGTCTTAGCCATACACATTCCAAATAATCGAAATTACGTTCTAAGTTAATATACTCCAAACCGACACTAATCCAATTTAAACTTCTAATTGACCAAATCGTCAATATTCAATTTTTAATACTAAGCAAATAATCTACGAATCACTCTCGACTAGCTTTCTATTACTTTACTTTAATCACTAACTTCTATCATCTAGCTCCTAACCTCTCTTCCTCATCGAACCTGAAAGTTAATGCTTAAATATAAGCCTTGATTTGCATAAGTCACGTCTTCTTCTTCGGGAGAAAGTTTTTAATAAGTCTTCAGCCCAAAGAAACGGTTTTTCCCAAAGAGTTAGTAGGAGGTTCACGAAGACAGACCCGTTACAAGTTACACTCCTTTAACTTTGCCGCCATCCGATATAGGGTTAGTGACATGACTACAATGGGGCCGTAGGGGCTGGGTTCGAATTCCGGAGAAGGCATGGATTTTTGTAAAAGTATAGTGCCTTCGTGGCATGGAGGTACGCTACATAGGCGTCGAGCCGCAAGTCCTCTCGTGAGGTTGGTGGAAGGGGAAGAAAGGTGGGAGTCCCCAGACCACTCCCAGGGTGTTCTCCCTCAAAATTGGGGTGAAACCGAGAAAAATTGTCCTGTCACCTGCATGGGGCTCAAAACTAAGGCTAATGACAGGTGTAAAATTCTAGTCCTTAGCCGCGATGAAGTTCGTGGACCTTGATCTAATGTTACTGTCGATCAGGTGGCATAATCAACAACATATACTAACTAAACAACATATTTAAAAACGAAATGAATAACAATGTACATCTCAGGAAAATATATATCAGACCAGGACAAACTAATCTACCAATATAATTCAGGGTTTCATGCAGAAGGAAAAATTTGAAACAATTTGATTCCTCAGCAATCCATCCAGAGTAAGGGAATAGAGATCAAGAATACAGATTTAGAGTTTTATGCACCACATTTAAAGATATTTATATTAACATAAAAATAATTGACATAAAATATAACTATTCCTTCCACATAAATAAAAAATTAAAATTGCACATGTATCATATATTATGTATCTTTTACGACTATTTATTAAAATAAGAAATAAACAACACAAGTATTCCTACAATACGGTTAAATAAAAAAAATTAAGTTTTAATGCGAACCTTATCCATGCAAAGTTTTTCTTAAAATCACAATATCATTGGTATAATTTGTGACCTTAAATTTGACACTTTATTCTGAATGTACAGTTGTTAAATTACTTCTTTTTGGGGACTCGGACTATATTTCATATGGACGTTGGCCTTCTGTACCCAGGATTGCGGGTACGACCCCGCCTCGGTGGATTTTCATGATCAGAAAAATCGGCGGGGGCCCTTTTTGGGATTATACGGATGTAAAAGACCCTTAAAATTCTTTTCGGGTGCTCTTGGAAAAATTAAATTCTAGTACGGGTTCCCTACACAGGGTAAAAAGCTCAGATGCCTTTCGGGGGGAAACTGGGCGTCAAAATTATTTGCGGTAATTGTTTTGAGGGGCTATCGCGTTTTCTACTAAAATCTTTTTTGGGTTTTTTTTGGGGAAAAGGAAATTCTTTCCAACCCAATCCAGAAGCGAAACTGAAATGCAAATTAGAAACCTTTTGCAGAATTTTAAACCCCTAAGTTTTATGACCTATTGGGGAGTGATTATGCAAGTTTTTTAAGGGGAACTGAAGGGAAAGAGAAAAACCCGTCTTGAGGGTGAAGCATCTGTGAAAACGTTTAAGTAAAAGGTGGATACAATTACGGGAAATTAAAGTATTAGGACCCCAGAGGATTGGGTTTAAAAAGAATTGGTGGATATTTAGTATCTTTAGAAATTTTGGATATAAACGAGATTGGGAATAAAGGGGTTAAATTAGGGGTTAAGATCCCCTTATTTGGAAAAAAGTATTGTGGTTTTCACCTCAGATCCGCTAATTTTAAATTTAAAAATAATATTGTTAGTTTTTAAAGGGTTAAGATCTTAAAAAAAAGGCTTTTTAAATCATGGCAACCCGGTTCTTTTCAACCCCACCCCCCTAGGTCACAAGATACCTTAGGTGTATCCCCCACGGGGAATACCCCGTTTGGTATACCTATATTTTGCCCCGCTTTAAAAAGTGATACCACCCCGGGGGGAATAAAATGGATTTTCATAGGTTAAAATCCCCCGTAAAAAAAAAAAAACCCATCATTAAAAATAAAAAAAAATTTTTTTTCAAAAAAGAAAAATTTGTTCACCCTTAAAAAAATATTTTTAAAAACCAATTTTTTTTGGAAAAAAAACAATGCAAAAAATTTTTTTTTTAAAAAAATTTTTAAATTGTTTAAAGCAAAATACCCAAAAAAAGGTTTTTTTTTAAAAAACAAAAACCCAAAAAATCCAAAAAAATTGATTCTTCAAAAATTTTAAAAGTAAAAATGTTTTAAAAAAAAATTAAAAATTAATTTTTTTAAAGCACACCAAAAAGGAAAAAATTTTTTTTTTTTTTTTTATTAAATTTTATTTAATTTAAAAATATTTAAAAAAGGGAATAACCCAAAATTTAAAACAAAATTTTTTTAAATTTTTTCTTTAAATACGATTTCCAAAAAAAATTGGAAAAATGAAGGGAAAAATTTTTGGTATACCCTAAAAAACCAAATTTTTAAAAATAAAAAAAAAAAAAAAAATTTTTCCAATTTTAATTAAAAAAACCAACTTTTTTTTTTTTAAAAATTTTTTAATTAAAAAATTAATTAATATAATATATATATATATAAAATAAATATTAAATAATTAATTTTTATTATATATTAATATTATTGTAACAAAGTAAAAGATTAAAAAAATTTTTTGTTTTTGGGAAAATGCCTTTTTTTGTCCAAAATCCAAAACTTTGCATTGAATTCTTTTAAACAAGGAAAAAACAAGTTTAAAACCTGTTTTTTAAAATTTGAGAACAATATTAAAAAATTTTTAAAAAAAGCAATAAAATTTTAAATTTTTAAATTTTTTTTATAATAGAGGAAAGGCAATAAGGACAAATTAAAAGAGGGTTTTGGTCTGCATTGTTGTGTAGCCCCATCGGGTGAAAAAACCTGGTTTTCACCCCAATTTGGGGGCAGGGGGTTTCCCCCAAATTTTAAAATTGGGTTGCCAAAAAAAAAACCCCCATGCCGCAAAAGGGGATATAATTTAAAAATTTGCCCCCCCGGGATTAACCCCAACCCAAGGCACAAAGTTTTTTAAAAATTTTTTTGAACTTGTTGGGATGAATAAAAAAATATTTTTTTAACGATTGAAAATTTGGAAAATAAATATATATATACAGAGAGGGGGAAAAAGGGGAGTTGGGGAAAAAAAACCCAAGGTTTAAAAAAATATTTTTATAGCAACTTTTATTTACACATACCGTATTTTCTGTTTTGTTGTAAAATTTTTTTGAAAATTACTAAAGATTGGGAATTTCGGAGTTTTTTCTGACTGCAAACTAAACCAAAAAATTATATCATTAAAAAAAATATTAGTTTGAATCCCTTAGAATATATATATATTTTTTTCTCTTCCTTATAAAATACCTTAGAAATTCAAAAAAACTTATGAAAAATTTTAAGTTTTTTATCAAACTGTTCTATAATTTACCTTAAAACTTACGTTTCTTTCCTCGTAAAGTTAAAAATTTATAATTATTTGTTTAAAATTTATTGATTAGTTTAAAAAATCATTAAAATTTTTTTTATTTCTAGATTTTACAGTTGACCAGATATAATATTTTGGAAAATTAAACTTCTGTTGACTTATTCTCGAAGTGAATTACCATCCCCGATTTCATTGTCACCAACGTTCTTTATCCATTATTACAGAAATAAAACTAATGCTTTTTTTGTTTTCAATTATTATTTTGTTGATATACATTCAAATATAAAATTTATCTCGCAAACTCTTTTACTTTTTTATATAAACTTCTTTCATATTTATCTCATTGTCATCATTTTTTTTTTTTTAAAAGTGTCAAAATGGGGGTTTTTTTTAAAATTTTACAAAGTGCACCTATACTTTTAAGCCCATTTTTTTTAATTTTTTGGTATATTTTTGGGATAAAAGTGCCTTCCTTTATTTTTTTCATTTTTTTGTAGCATACATTTTGTTGCTAAACTTTTGAAATTTTAAGGAATCGTCTATAAGGTAGTCCCCAACTAAAATTGGGTTTTACCCCCCTTTTTTTGAAAAAAAAAGACTTGGGGAAAAAAAAAATTTTTTGTGGGAAACGTTAGTTGTAAGGTCATTCAGAATTCTGAGAAAATTATGGTTCAAAAGTCCTGGTGAAAAAAGACCCGCCATCTAGAAGAGGTGTAAAGTTTAATCTTTTTTGGCTCACAATTCTTAAGCTTTTGGTTTGGGGGGGAAAGCCAACTCAAGTATCGTCCACGTCACTGGCCGAGATTCAATAGGGTCTATCCCCAAAAACCCCAATCTAGATTTTTCCTCTCAAATAAGCTCTGTTTTAAAATTTTTTAAAAACTTTTAAAAAAAATAATGCAATATTTAAAATATAATATCAATTCCATAATCAACAAAGAAAAATTTTATTACTTAATTAAATAGTTACATTTAAATAAATGTTTTCACATATGACAGAATCAAAATTTAAATGACAAAATAGAAAGTGATTTTTCCCTTTTTTTTCTATTTTTTTTCTATATAGGGGGTTGGGCTATTTTTGTTTTTTACTATTTATTCCATTAATTTAAATTTAATTATTCAAATAAAATAGTATAGTAAAAAAAAACACATTCTCAGGGAAAAAAGGGCCCTCCCAGGTGGGATTCGAAACCGACCTTTGGATTAGATGTCCAACGCGCTACCATTACGCTGCAGGGACATAACGGCGACTTTTTTTCTTTATATATGGTGTTGACTATTATTTTTTTTTTGTTACTTTTTTTTTATTTTTAATTTACTTAATGAATTAAAAAATTTGAAAAACTTTTTAATCAAAAATCATCCACTACAAGTTTAAAAAAGTATTTGAACTCAGGGGTGAATAAAAAAATATTTTATTAACGATTGAAAATTTAACATATATAGCATAATAAAATTTTGAAAAAATTCTAAAAACCCACAATGCCGAAGAAAAAATTGGGTTCTAAATTAACCCATTTTTCCCGGTTTTCATCCAAAAGAATCCACTAATTTTTAAAATTTTTGATATGATCCTGAGTTTAAAAATACACCCAACCCTTTAAAAAGGAACAAAAACCACAACACTCTAGATTTACCTTGAAACAAAATTTATTTTTTAGTTTAGTTAAGGGTTATTTTTAATAACTCAGATAACTTTTTTCATATATAGTGTGAAACCTTCATACCTTCATAATCTTAATCTATGTTTGAATATTTATATGGTGAAAAATTGAATATAATATACGAAAAACCCGTCACGATTTTTTTTAAAAATTCAGAAAAGAGCAGCCCGAAAAAAGGCTCGTGCATCATAATTCGAACCTTCACTAAATAATACCTAGTTTTTTTAGATTTTTAGATACGGCGAAGCATTTTTTGGGGAAATTTACCCGAAACCAAGACATTTTTACATATTGACCAGTTTCTGGGGGAGCGTTGAAAATTGTGTCTTAAGTGATTCCTATTACGTCTTAAGAAAAAAAATTTGTCAGAAAAAAAAAGAATTATTGCTTTATCACTTATGTCATCTTTGGATGTAACCAGTGAATAATGATTCCCGGATTTTTAGATAGAGATTGAATAAAAAACATTTCACGCGCATATTGAAATTCCGAAAGTTCCAGAAAAAATGTGATTCCCCAAAAAAATATAAGAGAGAGAGGGGAAAATTTTTCAAAAGGACTGTTTTTTTTCCCGGGAGAGAGGGTTAAAAAAGACTTTGCATATTACTTTTTTTTTTAGAAAATTTTAAATGGCCCTTTGTAAATTTGAGAATTTGGAGTGTCGGTTAGAATAATGTTACCATGTTTTTTAAAATATAATTTTTTTCAAACTCGTGTTTTGGGCAATTGATAATGACCATTTTTTTGAATTGAAAAACTTGTAGTATCTGGCAATGCAAAAATCAAAATGGGTTTATGTTTTGCCTTTTTACGGGAGAACAAACTTAAACCCCAAAAAAGGGAGTGTAACAAAGTTGGTTAATATTTTACCTTCTGAAAGGGGGTAATATTATTTCTTTTATAAAATATTTTTAATAATGCAATAAATAACACCATATTGGTGCCCCGGGCGTGATTTGAACTCGAAACGTTCTGATTTCCTTTTGGGAGGAATAACCGGGGGATTTTCTAATGTTATAGATCATGGATGGGGATTAAGTCAATCACAATCAACAGGTAAACCGTTAAAACATTTTGGCGTGAACGCCTTTACTAAGACGCGCATACTAAGAGAAATATGTTTATGGAACACCGACACCAGCTAAACTGAAGAATCGAATTTCACAGTCGATGCGGGTGTGTTTACTTAAAAAAATGATTTTCTAAATATGTAGATGGCGCTTGTACATTCATTGAAAGCTAACGAGGACGTTTAACACGTTCACTATCGTTGTAAAGGAAAGAAGCGATTACTGAGAGATTCTAACCCAGTGATTCCCAAAGTGGTCTATATAGACCCCAGGGGTCTATGACGACTTGCAAGGGGTCCACGACAGCAAGAAAATAATTTGGGGGTCCATGAGGTGTAAATGGGGTCTACGACAGTTCTCACTAAACCAGATCGAGATTTTAATTTTAAAAGAAAATTTAATCAAATAGAAACCAGATTTTACCTATTTAACACATTTATTTGCTATATTTAATAAGTCTAATTTACAGTTACAAGCCGACAGCATAAATTTTATTAAAACAAGGACCCTCCTTTCAGCATTTATTGCCAGAATTAAGCTAAAGGAGTATAATATTGGACGTAACAGATTTTCCTAATCCCTTTATTCAGATTTTGAAACTAGGTTTGAGAATGCATTTACTTGGTAATTACCACAAAATTCAATGAATTCCTATGGTCACATTGAAAAAAAATGTATTACAAGAGGAACTGATCGGAATAGGAAGAAACGGAGTAAAGTTAAGAAACGGATGTCAGTAATTTTGGCTTTAAAGAAAATATATATATATATACCTGTTATTTATACCTCGAATTATGGAATATTGAAGAAAGAACTCTTCTAATTGCTTTCCCTAGTGAGGAGTTTCAGCACTGTTGTCAGCTGGACACTACTAACTGAGGAAATTTAGGGCTAAACCAGACAAGATTGTTAACTAATGTTGAAAATTTGTTATTGAAACGCCATATTCCTCCATATCATTATAGACATTTGTTTCTTAATCAATTACTTTATGTATCACTTAAATTTTAAATTAATTAGAATATTTTTGAGTTTTAAATTTATACTTCACTACAGTTAGCTATTTTTACTTTAAATAAAGAATTTCTATTTACCAGCTGTCATAAACCATTTAAGAAAATTTTGAAAAAATTCCATATTACGTAAGTAGGGTCTCCCCCAAACCGAAAAACAGGCAAGGGGTCTACGGACAAAAAGTTTGGGAACCCTGTTCAACCGTATACATGAATTTTTCCTCACACGCCGACAAAAGGGGGAGAATCAGCGCTTGCCCACTTTCAGGGGATTGGGTTCTCGTGTGGTGTTATGTCCCCTGATGGGGGAGTTAGCACGAAAACCCGAGGTACATACGTCGGTTTGATTCATCGGTTTACGAGACCTCTACTCGCTCATTGAATACGTCCACGCTCAAAGGTCTATCAGTGGTTTTTTTAGCTGTTCGGCATTCAACTTTACAGCAAGTAATTTGTCCTTTTAAAAGTGTATAGCTGAAAAAAGTGTTAAGAAAAAAAAAAACATACAATTTTAACAAAAAAAATCAACCTACACCACTGGTACCCCAAAAACCTTAAAATCCTTAGTACCTTCCCTTTTAAAAGTCCGCCCACCTGTGTTATGGGGAAAATGGGGAAAACAACAAAAACAAAACATTGCTTGTGGGTGAGTGAGCGTTTATCAACTTCGGGCTGCAAAAAAACACGAGGGGTTGGGGGAATGCCCCCAAAATAGTTTTCCCCAACCTTTTATGCCCCGGACCGGTCAACGTTTGTTTGGATAATGATAACGTTAAAATGCTAAAAATACATTCCAGAGAGATATCAAAAGACAAAGGAGAATACCCTAGACTCGTATAAACCCCTATCATTAATTTGTCACCCCTGGGGCGGGTGACCATGTAATTTTCAAATTCTCTTTTTTAATTATTTTCTATTTTGTAATTTTTTAAATTTTTAATTCCTTTTTAAACACAGGCTAGTATTCAGACCTCCCCTTTGTTTAGTTCCCCCCACCAGGGCCCCAAAATTGAATGCCTACTCTCTGAGTGCCAGGGAAAATCACAGCAGGGCCATTCACCACTTCGGACATTCCCGCCGAAACCGAAGATACGACCCCACTGATCCAATAGCCACGCCTCCTTGCCACGATCTAAAAAACCAATCAGGACACTCTCACCAGTCAGGCACATCCTTTTCCAGCCACATTGACAATCAGAAAAGGGATGGAGGCGTTTCGCGTTCCCTTTCCGAAATCCACGTTATTTTCAACGTTTTTTTTAATTTTTAGCGCCCCTGAGGAGGAGGATGTTTTATATTTTAGATTGTTTTGATTTAATAATTTTAATTTTAGATATGTTTTTAATCGTGATTTCATAAAAAATGAACACCAAAATGAATAAAAAAGTGATTTTATTTTCCCTTTTAAATCATTTTTATATTCAAAAAAGTAGTTTAAACCCAAGAAAGGTTCAGAGTAGATTCAAGTAAATTTTTAAATAGGCGTCCCCCGGGGGGCGCGTACTCTACGAGGGGGGCGTTTGAAAAAAAAGATTTAAAAAAATTAATTTACTGGAATGAATTAAAACAAAATACTTTCAGACATAGTAAAAAGGGGCCCTTTTACCTGATAAAAAATTTATATGCGATATAAGTCATCTCAAAAAAAAAACTTCTTCAATACCTAATTAGTTACTTTGATCCAATAAACCAAAAAAAAAACTTTTTTTAGCTTTTCTCATGATAAGTGTTTTTTACTACTTTTTTCAGGGGAAAAAAAACAAACCCCAGACCCAGAATAAAAAAAATTTAGGAACATAAAAATTATCATGTACTTTTTTTTTGAAATACTGCACATTATATGTAATCTTTTTTTGTTTTGATAATCTGTTTACCTTCAAAGTTATTGGTGTGTTATGACCCCTTTATATGTGTCTGTTTTCATTTGGGGAAGTTGTAAAAATTATTTATTTCTGTGTTGAGTTTTTTTCCTTGAAAAAAGGTTTTATGATATTTGGAAAATCTCGGAGAGCATTTTGGAGGATTACTTCCAAGACTTGAAACCCCAAGTGGTCGCGGGAACCAAAAAAGAATGTTAATTCTGCAAAACTTTTATTTGTTACCAAGAAAAAATTAAAAGTTCTGGAAAGTAGGTTTTATTTTCCCTTTAATTAAATTATTCACGGGAACCCAAATTTGTATCGTGTACAATAAAAAAAATTATATATATATATAATATATATATATATATATATATATATATATAATATATATTTATTTTTTATATAAAAGGTTTGGGTGACTAAAACGTATCGAGTGCGCGCCTGCCCCGGTTAAAACATGTTAAGTCTTTTCGCTTTAAATAAAAAAAATAAAAAATTACTATAATTTTATATTTTGTTCATTTTTTAAAAATCAATTATAAATGCTAATTTTTAAGGCTTAAAATTCGCTTAAAATAATTATAATTGGGGAATCATTTTAAAAAAATATTTTCTTTTTTAAACATTGACACGCACTTGGCTTTTTCCCCCTTACAATTCAGCTATTATATCAATAAGTTTTTTTTTCTTATAGATGAACTCTTAAAAGGGGCCTTCAGCCGGTATACTTTTTTGTATCAGTTTTCACAGGTATTTAATAAAATTTAAATTTAAAACTAAATTAAGAACAAGTTTTGTATTTAAAGACTTTCCCTGGGCTTTTTAAAAAAGTTATTATAAGGAATGCTTATGATTAGAAATTGACCCCTGAGTTCTTTTTTTATAGGGGGATATCCTATTTTTGTTTCTAAGCAGCCACCCTTTTTTCAATATGTTCAATTTAAAAAAATTTGAAAAGGAAAAAAAAATAATAATTATCCTATTACTTTTTTTTGTTAAAAGAATATACAAAATTTTACTTTTTATTTATTTTAGGTTTATAATTAAGACCTTTTAGTTTGGGGCAAAGTGCATTATTATTGCATTCACTACATTATTAATGAAGAAGGGGCCGGTAAAAATTGTGATTGAAAAGGGGGCCCAGCATTGGG
>BMAV01009384.1:0-138908 GCA_019973955.1 Trichonephila inaurata madagascariensis
AGAATAAGGGGGAGGGTGAATGGTTAAACATAAATAACGTTAAGGTATAAAAATCGTTCTAGAACGTTTAGACCCACATATTTGAAATTCCGTAAGTATGCTTCTTTTAATAACTAGATTATCGCTAAGGATGAATTTTTTGGAAATCTATTCGAAGAGGGTGGAAGGGTTTCAAGGCATTAAGGGTACGTTACAGAAAAAAATTTCCCGTTTTTGAAGTATTGGGCATGACTTGAAATTTAGTAAGCATGTTTATTTTGTTAATGAGACCCAAAAATCTTTTTTGGGAAAAAAAATTTAAAAGGGAAAAAATAAAAGGAATTTAAAGGGTCAAGACAACAAGGTAAAAGACAATTCCACTATAATTTTAGAAATTACTTTTTTTTTTTAAATCAAGAAATAAGGGACATATGAATGCTTTTCAATACATTTGAACACATTTAATGCTCTACCACTTAAATATTAATAATTTATATAATCATACAACCTCATGGAATATTCAACGAAGTAGGAGGGTAACGGCTAGTATACTTAAAATGCAGAGCATTCTATATTAATTAAGGGTTAAATTAAGCGTCAAAACTATCAAACAAACATCCAATATATATTACATTAATCATACATGCAAAAAATGTGTATGATTAATCTTTAAACTCTCAAAGATCATAAGTTTTAAAGAAACAACCATTAAATTCTGATAGAATTTATTGCATGATGGGATGTGCGTGCGAAATGGGTTTTAATGATTTTGGAGTATAAAAACCCATTTTTATTTGAAATTTATAATTTATTTACTTTGTAACACCGTCTACTCCCAGTGCCAAAACTCATAAACTATCGATTCCGCAGCAAATGAGCCCCAAAACATATTTCTTCTACCGTTTCAGTCACAGAGACGAAAGCGACCGATTCGAAATCGTTTTCGGATTTTCTAATAATCTCGGACGCAGCTGTGCCTTCGGAAAACTCTTCTGTTTGTGCTTCGGTTTCAAGTTTGATTGATTATGCGATAAGAAATATTCCATTTTTTAAAAAGTATTTTACGCCTTCCAACTATAACGAATGGAAAAACATTAACGGTGTTTTGCCGCACGATATAACCTAATTGATTTTCCATTATTTTTGCTCAATCGCTTGCCACATTCAACCTACGATATAACACATGTTTTGAGCATTTCAGCACAGTATACCGGATTAAGCATGACCTTAGCCGGAGTGAAAAATGTTGAAGCTTGATAAGATCGAGCTACTAATTTGTTTTTAATTAACGAAGCGAAAACATCATACATATCCTCAAAAAATTACTACTAAACAACATTACTAAAGTAACATTAAAATATGTAAAAAGTAATGGATAAAAATGTAAACAAATGACCACGCCTACTTTGACACATTTTAAAAGTCATTTCCTCTTGTGTTTAATGTATGTAAACCACATTAATTTGTTTTTACTGGAAAGGAAGAATAATACCCCGAAGAGCCAAAAACACTGGTACACCTACCTAATATCGTGTAGCCCCCGGCAAGCACGCAGAAATGAGGCATGAATTCGATTAATGTCTGAAGTAGTGCTGGAGGTAATTGACACCATGAATCTTGCAGGGATGCCCTTAAATCAGTAGAAGTAAGAGGGGGCGAAGATCTCTTCTGAACAGCACGACGCAAGGCATTCCAGATATGTTCAATAATGTTCATGTCTGGGGATTTTGGGAGCCAGCGGAAGTGTCTAAATTCAGAAGAGGTCTACTGGATCCCCTCTGTAGCAATTCTGGACATGGGGGGTGTCGCATTGTCCTGCTAAAATTCCCCAAGTCCTTCGGAATGCACAATGGACTTAAACGGGTGCATGTAGTCAAACAGGATGATTACGTACCTGCAATCTGTCGGAATCGTATCTAGATTTATCAAGAGTCCCATATCAAGCCAACTGCACACTTCCCATACCATCACCGAACCTCCACCAGCTTGAACAGTCCCCTGTTGACATGTCCACTGTCCATGGATTCATGAGGTTGTCTCCATACCCGTACCATGAGCTTGATTCAATTGGAAACGAGACTCGTTAGACCATGCACCATGTTTCCAGTCATAAACAGTCCAATCCCGGTGTTGACGGGCCCAGGCAAGGCGCAAAGCTTTGCGTCGTGTAGTCACCAAGGGTACACGAGTGGGCCTTCGGTTCCGAAAGCCAATATCGATGATGTTTCGTTGAATGGTTTGAATGGTCACACTTGCTGGTGGCCCAGCATTAAAATCTTCAGCAATTTGCTGAAGGGTTGCACGTCTGTTACACTTAAGGTATCCGAATACGTTCGGAACCGTGATTTTGAAAAAGCGCATAAATGGATAATTTTCATGATATTTAGTGTCAATTAGATTAAAACACATGTATAAAATTGTTTTATAAGGACATTTTGACAAAAAAAATTATTTAAATACAATATTTCGGCAAAAAATGAACTTAGAATAACCTTTTTTCAAAATGTTCTCCTTTTGTGAAAAATGCTTTTATTATAATAATATTTGCCTGAATATAGCTTAGACCTTTGTACAGAGGCTCAACTATGATTTTTGAAAAATTCACATTATTTTAAGAGTTACAACCCATTGAAATATATATATAATTATCTGCGTTTTTTTCATAAAATTTTTCCCCCTGTTGTCGTAAAACATGGATAAACCCACTTCTAAGCTATATATTTCAAAAATTCTAGTTGAGCCTCTGTACAGAGGTCTGAGCTATATATAGGCAAAATATTATTATAATAGAAGTATTTTTCACAAAAGGAGAATATTTTGAAAATGGGTCATTGTGTGTTCATTTTTTGTCAAAATAATGTACTTAAATAATTTTTTATTGTAATACTATTCTTAAAACAATTTTATATGCATTTTCTAATCTAAGTGACGCTAAATATCATAAATATTACTCTTTGCAAAATAACGGTTCCGAACGTAGTTTGGATACCTCAATGATTCTCGTCAATCGTTGTTGGTCCCGTTCTTGCATGATCTCTTACCGGTAGCAGCGATGCCGTAAATTTCCTATTTTATCGGATTCCCGATATTCACGGTACAGTCATGAAATGGCAGTACGTGAAAATCCTAATTTCATCGCTTCCTCTGAGATGCTACGTCCCATCTCTCGTGCGCCGACTATAACACAACGTTCAAATTCATTTAAATCTTGATATGCTGCCATTGCACAGCAGTAATCTATCTGACAACTCTTGACGTTGCTGACGTCTCTGGGAATTGGAACGCGAAGCGTTCCTCCATCCCATATCGAAGGTATAGATGTGGCCTGATGTGGATGGGCCTGGCTGGGAGAGAGTTTCCTTATTGGTTGTGGGATCGTGGCAAGGAGGCGTGGTTAAAGGAAACAGTGAGGGTTGTAACTTGGATTTCGGCGGGAAAGTCCTGGTGTGTAATGACTGGAATGCTTTTGATTGGTCCATGGTACTGGGAGAGTAGGCACCTTATTGGCTGCACTGATGTATTGGAACTGAACAAGTAGGAGGGGTATAGAATGCTAGTGACAACTCTTCCAGACACTCGTTGTCTTATATAGGCTGTACCGACCGCAGCGCCCTACTCTGATTGGTTCCATATCACTTTATTTGCATATGCATGCATGTACCAGTTTTTTGTTTGGCTCATCAGTGTATTTTTCTCTTTCAAATATCTATTTTTTTTTTAAAGACTAGTTTTCTTTGAGAAAAAAAGGGAAAAATTGAGATTTTCAAAACTTCAAAGTTTTACGGTTTTTTCAGAGAAATTATACAATAATTTTATCAGAAAACTATTTCAGTGTATTTTGTTCATTATTTTATTAATTTATGTAAAATATTTTGTATATTCAGGAAATATTTTTATAAAAAATAGTACCTAAATGAAATTATGTTTGATAAAATTACTTTTCTGTTCAGCTATAACAAAGGGGGGAAAATAAATTTAAAACTTTTTTTGTAATTCTAGGGAATGTTTACAGTATCATTGTGAGGTATATAAAAATAGACAGGAAAATAACAGTCAATATTATGATACGTGAAAACATCGCTACTTTTAGTTTTTCCACTTTTTCTTCAAAGCATAATTTTTTCCCTTTAGGTACACTTTAAAAATATATTGCACTATACAATTGCAAATTTTTTATACTTCTATACAGTATACTGTGCATATAGTGAACCTATATTTTTAGTATAAGTAGCACATAGTTTATTTAAAAAAATAATTTTATATATGAAAAAGGGAGAAAATTAAAATTTTCAAAATTACAAAGCTTCATAATTTTTTTAAAGAAACTATCTTAATATTTTACTAAAAAAATAGGATCAATATATGTTTTGCATTATTTTATATAAGTGCAAAAATATTTTACTTATTTAAGAGATGCTTTTTAAAAAAATTGATACCTAAATATAACAAGGTATTATGATATCTGAAAAAATATGTCCAACTCAAATTAAATAAGGAAAAAAAAATTTTTTTTTTGAACTAAAGAATTATTTTGTATTCCTAACGAATGATTGAAATATCTTTAATTGGCTCACAAAAAATCTAAGCTTTATTGGAAATTTTTAAAGATATATGTCCCATAAACAGTCTTAAATTTGGCATTTTACTCTTTCTAGCATGTCCTGATACTATTAATATCTTAATGGAAAAACTCTTAATGTTGGCTGGGCTTTGAGCTTACGTATAGTGGATTAAAACGTTGGGTATATTTTAAAGCCTAGAATTAAAAATTATTTGAATGTGGAATGTGTCCATATTCTAAAACGCAAGCTCCATTTTATGTAAATAATTATAACATTTTTTTTTAAATTTAAAAAGTTATATAAAGAAGTTTTTGTTTAAGAAAAAAAAAAGATTTAATTCAAATACAGTTTATAGATTCATAAAAAAATAATGGAAAATTTAGATCTGATAATATTTAGGCATATTGTATATAAAATAAGCATGACTGAAGCTCGTTAAAAACATAAATTGGTCCTTAAGACTATCGTAACCATGCCAACTTTCACCAAACCGGCAACCCGGATTTCAGACGAATTATAGGCACTGAATTCGTAACCCTAAGCTTCGTTTCCCATTTCTCCGCTTATCGCCATTCTAAGCCTAATCTTTCGTTAATATGGCAGGTTTGAATACTAAAATGTGAATTATAAATTTCCCGAATCCTTAAATAATGAAATTTAAATTAAAAAAATTGAAAATTTTATATAATTATATGAAATTATTTATTTTTTTGTTGTAATAATATTATTATATAATGAAAAACGTAAGATCATTAAATATAGTGGTTAAGATTGCGCTTATTTGGTAATATGTATTGTGTGTTTTCTCACCTCAGATCCGCTAAGTTATAATATAAATATTATCATTGTTAGTGTTTAAGTTAAGATCTTAATAAAGACATTTTAAGATCATGACAACGCCTGGCTCTTCATTCAATCCCACACCTCTAAATCACGAAGTTAACTTATTAGTGAGGTATCACCCACGGGGGAATACCTTACAAACCTCACAAAATTTGAAAGCTCTAAATTTAAAAAAGCGCAGGATTTTGATAACTTTTACGGTCGTTTTCATTCACATCTCTATGACAAATCAAAACTTTAAACTGACTTATCTCAGAAAGATAAAATAACTAGTTTGTCTTCATTTAAAATGCTAAAGGCTTTTTTCTATTGCGCCTAATGCTTTGAAATTTTTTTTACCTATTGCTAATAATACATATAACAAAAGTTGGTATGCATTTTTGAATCAAAGCAATGTTTATTTTTTTTAAAAATAATTGAACTCAGAATTTATACATTTTTTAAGGAATTTTCAATAAACATTCATAAAAAGAAGTACCAATCACGTTAACGCAAAACCCATACCAATTTCTATTATGCATAGTTTGACGTACTTGAAAATCAAATTTCATGCATGCACATAAATTTTTGTGGGAGGAGTAGCATTTTAAAAAATTACATGGCTAGCTTTTTATGAAATTTTGAGCATAAAATCTGTTTAACATAGTATACATACATGGGAGGCAACCAACAAATTTTTTAAAAACCTTAAATTAAGAATTTTTTTGCGTAAATCGAACCATGTTCCCTTAATATTATGGGTTTTTTATGAATTGTGCGACATTTATAATTAAGTGTAATAGTACAGATTTTGAATGAACAAATAAATATACTAAAAAAAAATAAACTAAATAAATGTTGCTGACTTCTGCTATGGATAATCTTAGTATTTCCAAGTGATTTTTACTGTTTTAAAATTCTTTAAAATAGGCTGCATTTTGGCTCTTAATCATTTGCAGATACGGTGTGACGTTTGAGATAAATAACGGTAGCGTGATATTGATTAATTTAAACATTTAGTTTATTTATGTCCCAGCTATTATTTACAGATTATGCATTGAAGTTATTATTATTAGAGTTCAAATGATGTGATTTGTGAGAGAGGAGTTCCCTTTCGGCGTCAGCTCACTTCGAAGGTTCAAAACATCTCTGGTTCTCCCTCTCTCTTTTCGGAGATCAGCGGCCGCTGCCTCTTTTTAGCGTCTCGTTACATCCTTCTAGTGGCGGGAAGGGGTCCCACGTGGGTCAAAGGTTTGCGGGGGAGGTCCAAGACGGACCACGCAATAATTTTGAAGTGTAGGTGCAAATGCACGTGTGGTGATCCCCAAAGACGCCGATTCACAGCTGCGTAGCGGGGAACGTTACAACGGCTATCCCTCAAGTATGAGTCATTTCATTGGTGGTATCATCTAGTGGCGGTTTCAGGTATCAAATTTTTGACACTTGATTTTATCCAAATCTAGCTCTTATAAAATGTTGCATACTGCTTTGAATTAATTTTGCCGAGAGTACCAGAGAGATAAATAGGTACACAAAGAATATTTTATATGCCACATAATCATTTGAAATACATGCCTACGATTTTTGTATCCATAAAATCTATCGACTCCAGTTGGGATTGAACCAGCAACCTTAGGCTAACGAGGTGGATACGCGTTGTAATATTAAAAGCTTTTCCTCATTGATATGTTCAAATACTATTTATTTAAGGGGTTTAAAGTTACCTATTGTGACGGGTTCCGCGTCTTTTCTTTAACATGTCCTTTGGGTACTTTGGGGGCCAAGATTAATGGCAATTTGGGGAATGTTATGTGAGAGATTGTGATACAATTGTGAAAGGACGGCCAACGGAGGTTATTCCAAAGATAAAGCCATTAGGTCAAGGTGCATACCATTGCACTCGCGTAAAGACGCCACTCCCAAGTATCGGAGCAACGAATGGATCAGGTGGGGTTGACTATTTATTAGGACTTGTGTTATTATTGGAATTGAGATTAGGCGGGTTAGATATTGATAGTGGTCCGAGTAAGGTTATTTCGATATTACTTGTATTGTGTGTGTGTGTTCTTCGTAGATGATTCTCACATTTATAACCATTATCTAATCTGTTAAAGGTTTAAGTTCTAGTTCTTAATAAAGTCATATTAAGGGTATGGCTACTTCTCATTCTTTAGTTGACCCTACACCTCTAACTCAAGCAGATAATCTAAGGGAAATGCACCCTAGGGGGCATTTTCACACTATCAAGATGAATAATTTTTATTTTATCACCGAAACACAATGTCTTTAATCTGGAAAACATAACTCGAATTTAATTTAACGAGCGTGTTTTCCATTTCATTTAGCATAAAACAATAAAAAAATTTCTTACATCTAGCCTTTTCGCTAGTCCTAATATGTTACTTTTTTACAAAGCAAACAAAAACGCAAAAGAAAGATTCTATCTCACCCTGTCACTTATTTTTTTTTTATATAAACAGATATATTTTCTGTATATTTTTGGCATCATATACTTAAAATACCAAGTTACACATCATATTCACAGCCAAATAACACGAATCACAAAATCAATACCGGGACCAGAAGCATCCGTATATAAAAATAACTTTCAGAATGTTTTTCTCCCTCATATAGTAATTTACGCCCTTTTTTCCAGCCATTATTTTCAGCACATCTATCAGCATCAAGAAGCCTTGTTTTTCGAGGGAAAAAATGATATCCTTTTTTCCAGTTTCTCTTTTACTATAAAAAACTAGAAAAATGGAACACAAAGAAAAACAAAAAGAAGTGAGAAGAAAATATGGAAAAAAAAAAAAAAAAGAAATGGAATGAATAGATTCCTTTGAAGAGAAATAAAGGAAAAGAAGCGAGTTTTACATACTTTCCGACCTGCTTTTCTCTGAAAAAAACCAAAATTGAGTGAATCATGGTGGTTGAAAGCTCAGAAGAGGGTATTTGTTAAAGTTCGTTGGTTGAGTTCTTTTGTATTCAAGATGGCAGATATGGAAATAAGCTAAAGTAAAGCTATTTGCGTGAATAGGATGGGCTTAGAAAATGGATTTTTCACT
Source organism: Trichonephila inaurata madagascariensis (assembly GCA_019973955.1). NCBI lineage: Eukaryota > Metazoa > Arthropoda > Arachnida > Araneae > Nephilidae > Trichonephila > Trichonephila inaurata. Next base: position 8,432 of record BMAV01009384.1, read on the forward strand.
GAGGATTGTAAAAGGTAGATGCAAAATATTTACATGATAGATTTTTTACAGATATCATAATGTTGTAGATTATAGCCAAGTTCGTGTCATTGATTGCTCATTAACAGCTTAACTGAAACAGTCGTATATATCGGTCTCATTCAACCGGTGCTTTGAATGCCTCGGACGTATATATACGTCTTTCCACTGTACGATTCTTTTCATTGCGCTGTTATCTGTGACATTATTCCGACGGGATTGGAATGCAATAACATGGCCTTGACACTGTTTAAGAAGTATCTACTTACTTCAGGGAACAATTTGCGTGTTTGGGCCTATTCTTCCTCCCAATATACTACCAATGAATCCCTATGTAAGAAACGGTGGCACTGGGAAACAGATCATGCAATTTTTAATCGGCAGTTAACCCTGAAGCGGTCGCGCAGGGCACAGAGACACTCCAGGCTGACTAAATCATTAATTCTAGAAAAACTGTTTATTTGTTACAATTACCTATTCATTCTATATAACAGTCATCATGAGAACTAAAATGTATTTGCACCCTCTTTTTTTGTGTGAGTGGCAAACGTTTTTTTTTACAATCTAATGAACTTGTTTTGTCTGAGTTCCCCGCGCGACAACTTTTGCTTCAAAATATTTTCTACGAACACACTACATTTTTCTCTGAAAAAAACTCAGTGGTTGTGATTGCAGTATGTGTGTGTGTTTTATAAATATGAATGAGCAGAATATATATATATATATATATATATATAAAAGAAATGGGCATCTGTGATCTCTATTGAAGGAAGTTGGAACTGATCAAGCAATGCATATTAATCATTATAGCGAAAGTAAATTTGAGAAAAGAGATGAACATGAAATGTTTAAGTTGAAAGGAAAATTTTCAAATGCTATCTCTAAAGAACTCCATCAAGAATTATATGAAGCCATAAGTGTAGAACAAGACACTCTTCCCCCTGTCAAAAAGACACAAAGAAAAAGTTCAACGTGCTATTTGTCGATCATCAAAGGACAGTACAATTACAAAATATGACAGTTTGATTGTAAATAACATTACCTGTGTGTGTAATGTTAGCGAAAAATGTCTGATTTTTGTCCTTAACTAAAGTCACTCCCATTTGAAACTTCTTGGTTCAGCTTCTTCTTTCAAACTTCTTGGTTCAATGTTTTAAATTATCAAAGTTTTTAAAAGTAGGTTAGTATGCATTCTCTTAATTAAATTAGTCACTGGAATAATTATTTTTGTCGTGTACAGTAACATAATTATAAAATAGGTTTGGGTGGACTCTGTCAGACCAAGTGACCGTTAACATTAGTATCGAGTGTGCGCCTTCTCCCGGGTTAAGAAGGGCTGCGGTAGCCCAGTGGTCAAGGTATCGGGTCATGACAAGCATGTCATGAGTTCGAGACTAGTACCACTAAGGACCCACCGTGTAGGGGAGCGATGCTCGTTAAATCTGTCGAGAGCTCAAAATTCCTCCCATCGGTGTGGTGTAGTAGTTAGGAGAGGGGATGCCAGCTGAGATGTCGTCCTCGTCGCTTGATCATGGTTCAAAATTACCAGGTTCGTCGCCAAAAGCTCTCGTGTAGCTGAACAGCGCGATGTTAATTTTCACTCACTCACTCCCGGGTTAAGGGAGTTAAAATATCTTACTTAGAAGCAACACAAAAGATAATGTAGGTAGACTCATAATATTGAACTACGTTGAAATGACAGGACCTGTTTTTAAGCTTCAGTCTACAAATTTTCACACGATGCAAACGTAAGGAATTTGAAAATTGATAGACACAGAGTTAATTAGATTGTGGTGGCATCTAAATAAGCCAGTAACAGCCTTCGGACAGGAGTGATCACTTTTGTCTAGTGGTATGTTACGTGCATACGAATCCATAGGTCACGCACGCGGGTTCTAATTTCCGACAAGACCCTATACTTGGCGGGTGGTCGCATTCAAATCAAGACTAAATCTGTTGCTTGTGGACTCATTTTACTGTTCTCAGACTCTAGATCTTTCACCCATATAAACAGAGTAGTTGCAATGGATACCGACCCTTGTGGACATCCTCGCCAACGAGCAGGCTGATAACCTTGCCAAGTTAGCCCAAAATTCCCCTCAACATTCCAACAGTCTTGCCTTTACCGATGCTGATGCAATAGCCAGACCTCCACTCCCCTCCCACCCAGTTAAGAAGTACTTCATTCCTGAACTTAATTGTAACCGCGTAATTTCAACTACCACAGCCAGACTTCGTACAAGGCACTTTAAAGGGATGAAAATATCCCCTGATGATCAAAGAAACTACAATACTTGACCTAACTGTCCTTTCAACTTTCTCTTAATCTTATTCTTATTGTCTTTCCACAATATTTCACAACATAGACCTAAGCCTCACGGACCAACAGCTGCTTTATTCCCCAAAGGTATTCGACATGGCAGGGGCCGTTTTGGATGCTTTCGGTACGATTTGATTTCTCAGCACTACATGGACAACAGCAACTAAGAGTAATTCAGCAATATATAGTCAATCTTTACTAGAAGTAAAGGAATAAAAATATAATGATATATATATAATACATATATAATTCCTTCCTTTTCTCAATCTACTATTTTAGTTCACTCTCTCCCCATTAATATTTATGTATCCTGTTAAAATTTACAATCGTTAATAAGATACTTTTTTCGCATGCACTGGAGTTCAAACGCATTTTTTTTATACTTATAGTAGATGACACTTGATGTTAATATAGATTTTTCAAATACTAATTCATTAATTAAATTTAATTAATGCAGTAAGACAGAATTAAACCAATACCCATTCCCCTCCAAACACAGCTACGGTACTGTTGAACGAAGAATGCTACCATTAATACTATCATAGACATCAACATTATATGAGATGCTAGGTTGCACTGTAGATTATGCACTAATATATCTAGAGCGAAAACTCTTGGCAGCAGGTAAAGTATATGTCGTCTTGAGTCGTGCGAAATCATTAGATGGACTATTAATGGAAGAACTGGAGTGCTCGAAACACACTGGAAAGGTTCTTTTTTAACAATTTGAGAATTTTACATTTTCAAATTGTATAGATTTTAACCTTTCCAAAAATATCTTACTTTAAACTCTGGGGTAATTATAAGCCCTTAAAACCTGTTTTAAATAATCGTTAAAACTGGGCTACTCCCAATTGACTGGCGAAAAATGTAAACAAAGTATTTCGTTTTTGCTTAAAAGTTCAACGTCTAATATAATCCAAAACATGTATCTTTTATTGTAAATTTAGCCTTTTTTTTATTTCTTAGCCGGTTAGAAGTCTCACTGTATACATTAAAATCAATTTATCTCAAAAAGTAAATTTTGATGTTCCATGTATCTTTTCTGAGAAACTACTGTTCACAGGTACGTATTTTTTATGATATATTAATAATGATGGCTAATATATACTGAAATGAGCTTTTTGTAAAAAAAGCTCAAAAATTTATCTTTAACAAATTTTTTTATGAGAAAAATGGGTCAAATTTCACTATGTCAGATAAAATATTTTATAAATCATGAAAAAATTGAAAGTTAGCTAAAAGCTAATTTCAGTATAATATGAAAGGTACACTTTAATCATATGAAAAATTTCAAACATGTACATATAACAAATTTTGAGAAAAGGTACATCGAAAACAGTAAATTTTACACTGTCGGTATAGAGGTTTCCTACTCACTCTTAAATTTTTTCTTATATAAACTGTTCTAAAAAGTCATATCTCAGGAACTATTTTTTTTCATTCCTCTCTCTCTATCCCTAACTACTATAACTCAATCAATTCATATACGAACAATGTGTCAGTAGAATAAAATAAAGCAATTCTCAAACCAAATTAGAAAGGGTTTTTTCTCCCTTTGAATTTTCGTTACCATTCCTTGATACCCTCTATCATTGGATCCGCATGAAAATTGATGCTTTCTCATTTCCATTCCTCTCCAAAAATAGAAAATTCTACAAAAAATAAGAAGAAAAGATCCCAAAATACGGGAAGTGGAATTTCATTTTACATCCAAAGGAGATTTGCATGCATTCCAAATGATTCTTTCCACGTGAATTCCAAAACTGAGTGAATTTCTTCGCGTTGAAAGCCGTGGGGATTCTTATGACATGCTTTTAGATTGAGTAAACTTCTGTGTTGCAGTTGGTGGAGAAATCTTCAGTGATTTTCAGTCGGTAGAGTTTTCAGGGGTGATAAATTAATTTTGGGGGAAGAAAAGTTCTGTAGGTAAGATTCGAACCGGGCACCTTCCGATCCGAACGCCAGTACTCTATCGATCACGCCAAGACGATCGTAATAAAACCAGTACTTAGACATCACGCGAAGACGATCGTCTTCGCGTGATGTCTAAGTACTGATTTTATTTAGATACCGCTACACTACTCTCCCACCAGTGAGATGGACAGGCGAACGATCTTTTTTTCCGTTCGTTTGTTACGGAGAGAAGATATTTATTTATTTTATTTTGTTCTTTCTCTCTCATTATTTTATTTATTACTTATTTTTCTTGCTTAGATGAGAGAGATAGGATCTTTCGTTTTTTGGAGAGAGTTTGTTTTTTATTTCTTCTCTTATTTATTATTATTTTTTACTCTCTCTTCTTATTTATTATTATTTATTTTTCTTGCGGTAGATGGCACCACGACAGTTCAGAAAGTTGCGTTTTCTTACTTCAGTCCAAGGTCACCAATGTAGGTAAGATTCGAACCGGGCACGTTCCGATCCGAACGCCAGTACTCTATCGATCACGCCAAGACGATCGTCTTCGCGTGATGTCTAAGTACTGGTTTTATTTAGATACCGCTACAGTTCCATGTAGAGCCGGGGTGAGTATTAAGTCGATCGCGATCAACCGGTGAACCAACAAAACATTTTTTCGTGACCTTCTTCTGTAAGAACTGAGACGCAAATACTAAAATAAACACATTTATAAAACACTGACGCCAACTAGACTGAAAAACTGGGTTTTCACAATCAATGCGACGTATTTACTTAAGAAAATGTTTCGATAAATGAGTAGAGACGACGCGTGTACCTTTCAAAGCGAATTATGACGATTTACATGTTCACTGCCGCTGTAGGGGAAAAATTCTATCCCTTTGACACCAGTCGTTGAAAAGAATTTTTCCCCACACGCCGACTGAAAGGGAGAATAAATGTTAATGATCAGCTTCCGCGATAGCAAGGGGTATTAGCTATTGAAACATCATCCCAGACCTCATGCTTCCACTGGATCGGGTTCCCTCGAGGGTGCAAGACTCGGCAGCGAACAAATATAAGGATATACGTCGGTTTCATATTCATCTTTTCACGTATGTTCTCTGCTCACTGCAATGAATACGTCCCCATTCCACAGTCTGGTAGTTGCTCATAGTTTCTTAAACATTCCACTTGACAATTTTGTGTTATCTGTGTTTTTTTGGTAAAATAATAGTGTCATATTTTAAAAGAGGTATGTATTGTTGAAAATAAGTGTTAAGAAAAGATAACATACAATTTCAATACAGAATGGCCACACTTAAGCCACTAGGTGGATCGCATCACCTTTAAAACATTAGAAGTAGCCCGCGCGTGCCCTGGAAAAGTCAGGCCACCTCTGATAACGGTAACGGTTATACATTTGCGTGGAACCTTAGAGAAATCCCTATTATCCACTCATCATAATAAGTTGAGCAGACAATAATTTGTTGGTTAAAAACCGCTACTCATTACCTCTTAAATAACTACGTGCGGTTTTTAAAGGGAAATTTTAAATAACCACTTGGAAGAAAGTAAGAAAATGTAGAGGAATTTGAAATAAGATCTTGAGGGGTGAAATGGCCCCACTAAACGTGATAAAAATAACTTGTAAGGCGCGGAGGGGGGATTAGAGTTAGTGAAGTCTTGCAAAAGAAAACAATTGGTGTAACAATAAAGCATTTCATTTATATATAAGAATTTTTTAATTCGTATCAAGACATTCTCATCCTTTTCAAAGCTGAGAAGTGTTGATAAGAGTGGTTAAGAACTGCTCTAGGTTTCTTAGAAGAGCTAGGGATAGAACTGCCGTAAGCCGGGATGTTTTTTGATGAAATCAAGCAGCGGAGGAACATTAAGATCCTTATGCAAGACTTCTTTCCTGACAAACCAAGATGTGTTTGCTGCTCTATGCAATTGAATGTTTTGAAAAGTTGGCAATCCTTTTTTAGGGGAGTAACTGCCGCCCCTGCCCAGATGGGAGAAGTGTACAGCATGATGGGGCGCGAAGAATGGCTTTGCATAACAAAGGAATCACATTCTAAGTAATTAGGTCGTCCCAGGGTGGATTCGAACCCACGACCTTTGGATTAAATGTCTAACGCTTTATCCATTGCGCTGCAGGAGACCCCATTCCCGATGTAGAGCATACATTTTAAAATAAAAAAAAATCATATTTAAATATCATTATATGGGAAAATATATTATATTTTAAAAAAAAATATATCACACACAAACGAAAGCAATCGTACATATAATTAGTCATACCCATCCGCTTTGTAAGGATTTCATGATGCTGTATGATTATATATCGTCTTTCTTGCCTTAGTCTAGCATTAAAAGTTTCGAATTTTATATTAAAAAAACATTCCTATATTCCTCACATCTGGATTTCAAAAGTATTTGACTTGCATGTATTTTTTTATGCTCCATTAACCCTCAGCCCACACTTGGGACTCTAGTTCCGCAAACCCCGTTTGTAGCGGATCGCCACGCAACAACAGGCTTGCCAATTTTCAGATCTAATAGTCTTATAATGCGTAAGCACGAATTTTTTTCCTCAAACATCGCCACAATCCATTTTTGGAGTCGACTAATGCAAAACACGTTCTTTTGGTTCTTAACTTAAAAAAGAAAAATTCTAGCCAAATTTCAAGTTTGTAGGTCTAATTGTTCAAAAGGTGAAATTTTTATCTGTTACATTCCCCTCCTTTTCCCGTCCTTGAGAGTTAATTTCCATAAAACAGATACTTAATGGACCTCTACTCAACAAAGAAAACGCCATTGCAATATTTCAAGTCTATAGAGCTTACTCTTCATGAGATTTCGTAATGAGTGATAGTTTTTTTTTATATATATATACGAGGCGCACAGAAAGCAAGTTTCCCTATTTTAAAAAAAAAGAACTCACACTTTCAGGAACATATTTATTGGCAACAAGTACAGCAATGTTATTTTCAACATAGCCACCACTAGAATTGAGACACTTGTATCGTGGGATCAACTTTTGAATTCCTAATCGTAGAACTCTGGAGCCTGCAAATGGAACCAGAATGTGACAGACGTCTTCAGCTCTTTGTCGTTACCAAAACGCAAGTAACAATCTCATGCAACAAGGATCGCGATATCAGCGGGTAAGGGCTGCTCAGCTCGGTAATCCAGAAGTAACGGTTCTCCATCACGTACTTCCGCATAAGCTCAACAAGATCATCACTGATGAGGGATGGTCGCCCACTGCGCTCTTCATTAGGGACACTTTGACCACCTTCGGAAAGCGGCCTACCCCAGCGACTCATCATCTGCTTACTCACGATGTTCGTCCCATAGACCTGACGATGAATTTTAATTGGACTGTACTTGTTCTTTGTGTGTATTCAAGAACTTTATCACCGATCGAACCTTGCAAGCGACGGGAGAAGGAATAAGAGCTTCAATTTCGGACCACTACTACCATACTACTGGCATGAGGCGGGACCTCTGCCGCTGGTATATGATTGATACGTCATAGATCTTTTACGCATGCGCAATTGACACGGCTAATTACGTTTACTTTAAGATATCCGACTACGTTCGGAACAGTGATTTTAAAAAAGAGCATAAAAGTATAATTTTCATGATATTTAGTGTCACTTAGATTAGAATACATGTATAAAATTGTTTTAAGGACATTATGACAACAAAAATATATTTTTAAAAATATTTTGACAAAAATTACTCAGAATAACCTTTTTTCAAATGTTCTCCTTGAAAATGCTTCTATTTTATAAGATTTTGCCTGTTTATACTCAGACCTCTGTTCAGAGGCTCAACTATGACTTTTAAAAAATTTACATTTTTAGAGTTACAACCATTTGAAATAATTATCGGCGTATTTTCTTAAAATTTCTCCCTTCTGTTGTCGTAAAACATGGATAAACCCACTTCCAAGTTACGCGTTTCAAAAATTCTAGTTGAGCCTCTGTGAAGAGATTTGAGCTATATACGGGCAAAATATTAATACAATAGAAGCATTTTTTACAAAAGGAGAAAAATTTGGAAAATTTTTCTAATTTTTGTCAAAATATTGTACTTAAATAATTTTTTATTGTAATACTATTCTTAACCCAATTTTTTATATACATTGTCTAATATAAGTTATACTAAATATCATAAATATTATCCATTTACACGCTTTTGCAAAATCACGGTTCCGAACGTAGTCGGATACCTTAAAGGGAAAAACATCGGGAAACATACTTTCTGGATGCACCTCGTAAAAAAGAGAGATATTTAATAGGCATGCATTAGGAAAAGTCGTTGTTGCTTATTCCACTTGATTCGTAGCGCCAGATCGAGTCCCACGAAATTCATCATGACTAATGGCTAGATTGTACACCTGTCGTTAGCCGTAGCTTTGAGCTCCACGCAAGTGACAGTACGATTTGGTTCGTTTCCATCCCAATTTTGAGAGACAACACCTTGGGGGTGGTCAGAGTCTCATACCTCTCATCCCCTTTCACCAACCTCCTGAAAGGACTTGCGGCTCAACGGCTATTTAGAGTACTCCCTTCCCTCCCCGCTTTCTCTGGGTTTCGAACCCAGTCCCATCGGCACAGCAACCAGCGTCGCTGATTACTCTATCGGATGGGTGGTATGGTACAGTAGTTATGCATATTACCTAGTGAGGGAGGAAGTGTTTGATTTAATGGTGAAAGAACCAGATATGGCAGAGCTACGCTAAACACATATTCATTTATGCATACATATTATTTAATGAGTAATAAATTTTCACCATTCATTGCTTGGATCGTTCCTTAAAATATCAATCAACTTGATTAATTTCATGATCCCTTAACACAAATTACGAATTGCTTTGAGTGAATATATGATGGAAGTCTCCTATTTCGAACTGCTCCTATCATCAAAATTTAAATGCACGAGGTTGATTTATTGATTGTTTATTAATGTCACATTTTGAGGCTATTCTGGGTCTATTTAAGGTATCCAACTACATTCGGAACCGTGATTTTGCAAAAGCGTATAAATGAATAATATTTATGATATTTAGTGTCACATAGATTACTAAATGTATATAAAATTGTTTTAAGAATAATATTACAATAAAAAATTAAGTACAATATTTTGACAAAAAATGAACATAGAATGACCCACTTTCAAAATATTTTCCTTTTGTGAAAATGCTTCTACTATAACAATATTTTGCCTGTTAATAGCTCAGACCTCTGTACAGAAGCTCAAATAGAAGTTCTGAAATATATAACTTAGAAGTGGTTTATCCATTTTTACGACACAAAGAGGGGAGAATTTTTTAAGAAAACGCCGATAATTATTTCAAATGGTTGTAACTCTGAAATAATGTGAATTTTTCAAAAATCATAGTTGAGCCTTTGTACAGAGGTTTGAGCTATATACAGGTAAAATATTATTATAATGGAAGTATTTTTCACAAAAAGAGAACATTTTGAAAAAAGCTTATTCTAAGTCACTTTTTTGCCAAAATGTTGTATTTAAATAATTGTTTTTTGTCAAAACGCCCTTTAAAAACTTTTTAATATATTCTAATCTGGACCCCTAAATATCACGAAAATTATCCGTTTATGCGCCTTTTTAAAATCCCCTTTCCGAACGTAGTCGGATACCTTAGAGATGCGAGGAGATCTAATTGTTTCTGATGTGTCAGGGAATAGGTTGAAACAGGCGCCTTTTGGGTGTTAGTCTGTAAGCCAATTTACAACAACCTGTTTCGAACTCAAATAAGAGGGAAGTAATTTAAATCGCGGTTAACTCTGATTGACGAATATACTCGTTGCAGAATTTTGTGTCATGACGAGTATACACGTCATGTGTAAAAAGTAGTGACCATTGGCTATTCAAATCGTCATTTTTGAGAAAAAATGACATTCTTCAATATCAAGATGTTTAGAATATTTTGAGGTCTGGCTGGGGGAAAAAAAATAAATAAAGTATGAAAAATTTAAGATGAACTCATGCGTTCCTGTATGCAGGACTGAAACAGTGTATAAGTTCGTTATTTATGTGCGATCATAATGTTTTTTTGGTGTTAGTCGAGGCAAAGGCAAAAGTCGGAAAGTTCATTTATAAGAGGGTTCAGAACTAATTTGATATCACGGGGCACGTGCCAAGTTGTTGGTTATGTTCGCCAAGATGGGTGATAGCATTACAATATGGTACCCTTGGTATTTTTGCAGTTTTTGGAATATTGCAAGTTTCCAGTAATTTTTAATATTGATATTCTTTTTATTAAGTTTAATATATTTTATGTAATTATGTTATTTTTTTATAATTATTACATTACATGAGTATTATGAATAATTTTTATATTACATTACGGTGATTTTATTTTTTTTTATAATTGCTATTAAATTATATTATTATTATTATATATAATAATTATTATTAAATCATACTATATGAATATTTTATATAATTACTAATAAATTATAGTATAAGATTATTATTATACACTGCATAATATTGTTAGTACATGTAACTTTTTATTATAATATATTGTTATTCATTATTTATTGATTGATCTTAGTTATTTTCAATCTCTTCCTATATTCTTCTTATGAAATATATTTTCAATATATTTCAAAACAATTTTTTAAAACTTTCTTCCTGACGATTTGATACCGCTAGGCCGCCATCTTGGATTCCATTCCGGCGACAACAAACGCTGTTTGGAGAAATTCCTTTATCGCGCCAAGCAGCGTTTGGTGTCATGCCCCGTGATATCAAACTAGCACCGAGCTTTCCTCCGGGTATGGTTAGCTATGGGACAAATGCTTCGCGCAGACCGGGCGTTCAGCTAGAAATGATAGTCGAAAACAAACATTCTTACGAAGGTTGTAATGGATTCTAATCGAGCTTCCACTAATCCTTTTGGGTAAAATACACTTTTTGACTGAGATTTTAGTGAAAATCGCTTTCCGTAGAGAGGATTTTATGTAAATGCAAGCTTCTGTTTAAGTGCTAATCGTGGAGTAAGTGGTGATGATGGTTAAAAGTTGATTCTAAGAACAAAGCATTGTGTGAGTGACCGGTGGTCCATCTTAATATTATTAATTCCAAAAGGAAAGATGAAGAGAAAGAGAAACCTTACGGCTGACAATTAAGCAAGTGTTGCAGCAAGAGCGTTCACGAGACTAGACAAATGTTCATATTTATATTATAAGACTAATAAGTTTGATTGCTCCTCGGATTTAGTTATTAGAAAGCATTCTCAGTTATTTTCATAAAGTTTTATGTTAAAAGAAGTAAAGGTGTTTAACTTGAGAAATGTCTGATTTTTACTCGAACTCCCACACCCCTGATGGAAGGATCGCGACAAGGTTTTCACACTGTAAGAAACGTAAGATGAGGAAGGAATCGCGTTCCATTTGAGAAGTTACATTATTAATATTACCCTGTTTCTGTTTTTCGACACTTCAGCTGTCACGACCGGAGGAAAAATGTTTTTTCATTCCGTTTTTGAGGTCTATGGACCGGAAAATAAGCAATTAAATACTCATGAAACTGTACCGTCTATTAGTTCCTCAAAAGGAAAAAATATATCACCAAAGGCAGCGATTAACAGAAGATATGGGGAATATGTGACACAAACAAATATAATAGTTTTGTTTATGCATACGATGTCCGCATTTGTCGATGCCTTTTCATTTGGCGAAATGGGTCGATGGTATACAACTCAAGAATATCGGTAATCGAAACAATTTAAAAACAATAAAAATTAAAAAAATATTATTGTATTTATTTTTATCCATTTTATGTTTTAGATAATATATATTTAAAGGTAAACTGATGCAGCCCAGTAAAGGAAAAATATGCAAGCAGGTGAAAAGAATAAATGGATTTAATGTGAAAACAGTTGAACTACCGACATTCTACTCCCCCTCCTTCAAGAAAAACAGCGTGGCCGCGGTAGCCTAGTGGTCAAGGTATCAGATCATGGCTGGCATGTCACGAGTTCAAGCCCAGTATCACTAAAGACCCGCCGTCCTCCCGTTGGTGTGCTGTGGTAGTTGGTGAAGGTGTGTCCAGCTCATGTCCCCGCCACTGAACATGGTTCAAAAGGACGAGATCCATCGCCAAAAACCCTCGTGTAGCTGAACAGTGCGACGTTAATATTCACTCACTCACCCAAGAAAAACACTGAGCTCTTGTATAGTTTTATTCGTTATTTGAAGGTATCGAAATTGATTGGAAAAAAAATAAACATTCCCTAAATTGTCCATATACATTCCCAGAGTTTGCCCTATGTTATAATAAATATTAATTGAGTTATTGAGTGAATATTAACATTTTACTATTCAACTACTCGAAGAGTTTTGTCAACTAACCTCGTCATTTTGAGCCATGATCAGATGATGAGGACGACACCTGAGATGGCACATCCCCTTCTCCTAACTACCACATCACAACAACGGGAGGACGTTTGAGCCTCGACATATTACCGAGTATCGGTTCCATCTGCACGGTGTGTCTTCAGTGGTGTAAGGCTCGAACTCATTTCACACCGACCACAAATACTATGTTACCACTAGACTACCGTTGTCACAATTGATTTGTAAGAGATAATTATCTTTAAATGTTACCTATAATAAACAAAGTATACAAATCGTTTTTACTTTTTTTCGATGCATTATGGCAAATGTTTGTGATATAAACGTTTTTAAATAAGTAAAAAAATAACTTTTTGAAATAAATATTTATAAAACTAATTTGATTATTATACCCACCTAAAATATTCATTCATGTACTGTTTGGGTATTGAAAAATTATAATGCAGTATACGGATAAAGTTTTGCATTTCTTTTTTAATTTTCCAGCTAGTATTGAATTTTACTGATTTATTTTTGGCAGTAAACAGTGAATCCTGCATAAAAAGTTGCTGCAATAAAATTATTTTAGAGATAAATTTCTTAGAGAAATGGATAACTCACACGATCTCGGCCTATCTATGCAATCATTTTTACATGCCCCCAATTTTGGCTTAAGTGCTGAATAGGTTGGTCCCTTGGCGATGCCAATTTTTCGGCGACCATAATCAGTCGCCAAACTACCTTTATGTAATGATAGATGTTCCGAGAGTAATAAAATGAAGCCGAAGTAATGAAGAGCCGAATTTCTTCTGGCATCTAGATATGCATCACCAAATCCAAGGGGCCACCAATTCTATACTTAAGTCCCCTAGCCCTTTCTTGATTTAGCTTAAAATTGAAACGTAGACACACAATTTAACACCAAATTATACTTTCTTTCTTCTTTCCAGATTATTCTTTGCGATCTTTCTTTGAATGAGTAAGAGCGATAGCTGACCGACTAATAAAGAAAACAAATGATACACTTGCATTTAAAATGAATTTGTTTCATCTGCAATCCTAATATAATGTATACATACTACACAAACAAAATTCAAAATATTGCATACATTCACCAATTAATGGTCGATTTTGAAGTTCATCTGTATTGAATGAAAGTTTCTTTGTTATCACATTTCACACACAACCAGCGCCACTTGAATTTGACTAAGCCTCTATTGCAATGAGGTAACACGTTCCCTCTCTGTTATTTATAGACAAATTGCCAAACAGAGCAAAGTAAAAAAGAAAAAACTGAAGAAATAACCCCTTCGTGTATGTAGCTTCAAATAGAGAATTTTGACTAAATACATATTGAAAAGATGACTAAATATTGCAAGAAAAATACTTTTTCGGATCTCAAGTATTCCTTATATCTCTTTGAAGTGTCTCTGGAAGTTGAATCTACAGGAGTTTTGCTATAACACGATTGTGCCTGCTTTATTTCAGTTGGTCTGTGGATTCGAGTCGATGGAAGACTTATGTCAGAAGTCTAGTGCACGCTTAACAGTTCACGAAAAATAAGTAAATCTAGAAGATTGAAGTCAGTGAGTGAATATTAACGTCGCACTATTCAGTTTATCGACGGCTTTTGGCAACGAACCGTAAATTGGAACCAAGATCAAGTGACGAGGATAACACCTTAACTGGTACTCTCTCTTATAATTTCTACATCACACCAACGGGAGGATGTTTGAGCCCCGACAGATTTAACGTGCATCAGCTTCTCTACACAGCGGGTCTTCACCGTTACTAGACTCGAACTCATGAGACGTCGGCCACGAGACCGTTACCTTAACCACTAGACTACCGTGGCTTCCGGATTTGCAATCGTAAGGCCTTCTGGACAGAGGGTTGGGTCTTCAGTGGCGCTAAGGTTTGAACTCATGTTCGCGACAATGACCTCTGGTCTAAAGCCAGTCTGGTGTGTTGCTTCACAGTGCAACACATGTTACAATCAAAGAAGATCAAACTCAGTTATTAATTTTTAAGGAATTTATTGTGAAGTTAAAAATGTCGGGTAAACTGTGCCCGATATATATACATAATGTAACAAAAATTAATTGTAATTTTAAAAAAAAAGTGTGTGTGTGCTTATGACCCCGCGCGATAGAAATGATAACTCCAAACTTTGTTATATTATTTCAAGGATTAGTTACGTGAATAATATACAAAGTGGTATTAGTAGTGTCCTATAAAATTATTAATTCATATGTCTGTACTCATAAAGTAATATTTTTTTAAAAGTACAATTATTTTTTGGGAAATTTAAATTTTATTCCAGAAGGCAATAGGTTTATGGTAGCTGAAACAGTTGATAGTTTTTTTTACAAATTCAAACTTACTTTAAATATCTAAAAAACCCGTCAAGCGTTGCTCCATACTTTGTCGTGCTTTCATTTGGATCATTTGACATAATTAAATTGAATTTTGATTTAAAAAAAACTAGTTAATGCTTTGATTTGCCTTTTGAAAAATGTACAATAAAATCCACACTTAAAATATTAGGCAATTTCTTCAGAAGAGTTGATCCGGCTTCAGTGTAGGCAACTAAATTTTTGTGAATAAATTCGATCATTTTCTCTACACTTTGATTTGGTGAAAAAATAGTAACCGCGCGTTTGAATTATTTGTCCATTTTCTGCTCTACATTTCGCTGCACAAGTTTCTCCGATACATGACTCAT
Source organism: Trichonephila inaurata madagascariensis (assembly GCA_019973955.1). Classification (NCBI taxonomy): domain Eukaryota; kingdom Metazoa; phylum Arthropoda; class Arachnida; order Araneae; family Nephilidae; genus Trichonephila; species Trichonephila inaurata. The sequence continues at coordinate 23,775 of BMAV01009384.1, forward strand.
TAAACCCAAACAATTCAGTAGTATTGTTACCATTGTTACGAGGGTAACAATGCTTGGTTTTTTTAAACGCATCTATCAAGTTCACTCTCCAGCAAAACGCGCCTAAAGAAGTTTTCACTTCAAAACAAATCATAAGATAATATCGGTACTGCATTTAAACTGAATAGGTATTTTATAAAAGAAAGTTTTTATTTGATAGAAATTTGAGAAATAAAGTTTTCCCTATGCATAAAAGTCAACCAGTTTAAATTTGAAATCGAAAAGTACCTTGTATTCAAATAACTGAAATCTTCATTCTTAAATATGAAAAAAAAATTTTTGTCTTAAGGAGGGTATTGTGTAAGAATTACAACTTTCATTGAGTTTATTTTTAATTTAAAAGCACTTTAGAGAGGAATTATTCATGCGTTGCAGAGTATTGCACGAATCATTTCACAAACTAACCACCGGGGGCACGCTATCCCCAAAAAAAAGGAAAAAAAGTTCTCATTCGATACCTCGGGGGTTTTCCCCCAAAAGTCCCTCAAAAAAAAGAAGCCCCCGTGAAGTGAAAAAAACTAAAAAAAACTTAAAAAAAAAACTTCCTTCCTGGAAACTTTATTTTCCTGTTTCACTCGCATTTTCTTTTTTTTTTTTTTTTTCCTGAAAACGCTTGGAAGCAACGATAGCTTTTTATCTGCGAACCACTGCTTTATTCACAAGTTATATATTTCCCATCCTTTTGTTTTTATTTTCTGAAAATTTAGGTTTAGAACTCTACATGAGAAAGAGCACACATTGTTTAGAGAACATCAAGAGAAAACTATAATAAGAATATTTTTGTCAGTTTATAATTTACGTTTCAATTGATTGATTGATTATTAACGTCGCCCCCGTTCAGCCGGAAGGGGGTTTGGGCGACGGGCCATATTTGAACCAGGGGCAAATGACGTGGACGACCCTGAGGGGACCCCTCTCTCCCCAATCCACACCACAACAACGGGAGGACGTTTCAGCTCTCGACAGATTTAATGCACGCTGCCCTAAGGATCTTTAGTGGTACTGGACTCAAGGCCCCGGTCGATACTTTTCCACTCGGCTACCGCGGGTTTTTTGGGTTTTAAATTGTGTAAATTTTAAAAACGGGAAATTTAACTAATTTATCATTTAAAGTGATATACAACAATTTGGTACAGTCCTTAGATTTTTATAGAAAAAACTTTAATGTGTTCAGCGGGATCTGTTAGTCAATGAATTTACAAATTCACAAACATAATAGTTTGATAGAGAAAAAAGTATTTAAGAATGATATCATTCTAAAAATATGATGAGATAATTTTAGTTTTCTTGCTCATATTGCCATAAATTTGGAGCATATTACCCTTAACTAATCCCTGGGGTTAATTTACCATAAAGTGTGATGAGAAGTTCGAATTGTTAAGGAATCATGATATATACCAGAGGTCGTCAAAGTGGTGAACAGTGAAGAAATTTCGTTGGTCCCCAGAAAGATGTGTGGAATATACTTACTCATCACGTTAAGTTATGTTTTAAGATACAGCAAGTAGTAACCCTGGTTAAGGTATCCGACTACGTTCGGAATCGTGATTTAAAGGCAAATGGAAAATTGTTATGATTTTTAGTGCCCTTTAGATTAGAATACATGTATACAATTGTTTTTTATAAGAATTATGACAAAAAAAATTTTTTAAATAATATTTTAAAAAAAACTTAGAATCCTTTTTTTCCAATGTTCTTTTTAAATGCTCTATTGAATATTTTGCCTGTATTCAGCTCAGACCTCTCTACAGAGGCTCAACTAAAATTTTTGAAGTGCATAACTCGGGAATCGGTTTATCCATGTTTTACGAAAACAGAAGGAGAAATTTTAGAAAATACCCGATAATTATTTCAAATGGTTGTAACTCTGAAAATAATGTGAATTGTTCAAAACTCATAGTTGAGCCTCTGTACAGAGGTCTCAACTATATACAGGCAAAATATTAATACAATAGAAGCATTTTTAACAAAAGGAGAACATTTGGAAAAAAGGTTATTCTAAGTTCAATTTTTACCAAAATATTGTATTTAAATAATTGTTTTTGTCATAATGTCCTTAAAACAATGTATACATGTATTCTAATCTAAGTGACACTAAATATCATAAAAATTATCCATTTACGCGCTTTTTTAAAAATCATGGTTCCGAACGTAGTCGGATACCTTAAAACACTTGGAATCACTTACAGAATCTTTTGTTCGTTATTACCCAAGAATGAAGATCTCAAACATGGTAGTATGTGTATAATAGATCCGTTTGCAGCGAAATTTCCGAATAATAATTTAAATATGCATCTAAAAGAAAGCCTCATCGACCTATCATCCGACGAAACTCTCAAATTTAAATTTCATTCATCCTTATCAAGATCTCAGTTTTGGCTTTCCATAAAAAGTGAATACTTTTTATAAATGAACAGGCGATGAAAATTCTGATTCAATATTCCACAACTTATTGATGTGAAAAGGCATTTTCGTGTCACAGCCATCAAAACAGTCTTGCAATAACAAAATTAGATCCAAATATCCATAATCTTATTTCAAGTAAGCAGGAACATCCATCACACTGGAATGTGTATAATGCTAAAATGTTGATACACTTAAACCATTTTCTAATTGTTTTGTTTTTAAAGTTTTTATTTACTTAGTTTATTTTATTATGGTTTATTAATAAAGTTTCATATAATTTGGTTACAACTAATAGTAGATTTTATGTGTTCTTAGATCATAATTTTTTATTGATATATTTTACATTTAAAAAATTCCATTAGGGTTCCACGGGATTTAAATTAGGAATTTACTGGTCCGTGAGGTTAAAAGGTTTGGCGATCACTGATATATACAACTGTAGTGAAGGAAATAGATAAGGAAGGGGGGGACAGAGGCAGTGGTTAAGTACGCCTCCGCACCCCCCTCATCACGGGGGAAGGAAGAGGAGGCTCGGATTCTAGGATGTTGAATGCCACAACGGCTTGAAACCCAAAGCCTGATTTTTCAGGGGACCCAAGTTACGCCACTGGACAGAGGACATATAAAAGGAAAGACAGGGAAAGCACAAAATTTAGAACGAAGAAATGAAAGAAATGCTACTAAGGTCAATAATTAATTTTAATTTACGTCACACTGAGAAGCAACACGAGATCTATTGGCAACAATATCGTTGTTTCAAAGCATCGTTATTCTATTCATCGTTATCGTTATTCTAAGTTCAAGTGACGAGGGTGAAACAAACTGATATTTTGTTTAAACATTATGTCATGAAGTTTAACCCACCCCTTTAAACTGAATGCATTAAGTCGTATTATGATCAAAATTTAATTTTCGAATTGTTATGTGATATTTTTTTTCTGAAGATATTCTATAAAACATTAACATTACTTCTTGATTAAAGCCAAAAAGGAATGGACTCTGATATACTCTAGAAAACGATGCCTCGCATTCTTCTTTAAAAGAAAAATTACGATCGTAACTGATTTGTTTCTAACCTTCAAAGCGTTACCATGGTGATGAAAAATCTATTGAGAGCTTGATCCCTTTTACTTTAGAACCTTTTTTAAAAAATTTATTTACACGGATAAAAAGAAATAATATTAACTAGAGGTATCATAGCAGAGATGATGACAGGTTAGTAATTAACATTGTCCACCAAGGGAGAACAACTTTTTCTTTCTTTTCTTTTCCCGAGTTCTTTTTATTCCTCTTTACTGACAATTATTCTCCCGGTTTTTTTCCTCCCCTTTGGAACTTCAGGTAAGTGAGATCGTTTGGGATGTTCTCTTCACTTCTCTTCTTCCTTGAGTTGTTTAATTAAGAGGGAAAAATGCTTAATCTTTTGGCCGATCTTGAACGTACTTTGAAAAGGATACGAGGAAGAGTAAAATAAGAAAAAATATCAAAAAATGACCTTCTAAGACACATATTTAAACAAGAACATGCGTAGCGTAAAATTCGAATAAAGAAGGGTTTTTTAAACTTGAATAGAAAATTTTGGGGGTAGTTTAATTATGTATTCTTCAGTATAAGAGATTCTGCTTAGGTACATAAATGTCTTTTTAAAAAAACCTCAACCCAGGGTATTCAAAATAGTTTATATTTTATTGGGTATAAAGGAAATTTCAGTCATTTTTCAACACGTGCACTTTAATGCGTTCCCGATCTTTATATCAAGCATTCGGATCCCGCTGAATGAGTCTCAGGGGTGTTAATTTTGGCTCGAGGGGTAAAAATATAAACAACTTTCAAACAGGTATAATTCCTTTAAATTTAAATTTAATAATTCGAATCTTTTACACGTTATTTACAAAGGATTATGGTCTGAAAAAGTATAAAATGTGTTTGAAATATAGTCATAATTTTTAAAAACTATAAGCATATGAAAATAAGAAATAATTTTGTAATAAATAATAATTAATTTTTGCGTTGCGCGCTCTATTTTCTAAAATAGTAGCCTTTAATGTATAAAACTTTATAGAAATATAAAATGCATTATACTCTTTAAAGCCTACTAATTTAAGAATAATATATCTTTTTATTTCAAAATGTTTGAAAAATATTGACAGTTAAAAAATATTTGAAAATGTGTAAGTTTTATTATTTTTTTAAAATATAATTTATTGTTCTATTTATAAAAATTACTACAAGTGTAATAAGGATACATTTAACTTTATAAATCAACTTATTGAGAGAGAGAGTAATTAAAGCTACTATTTTACAAAGTAGCATGCGCAACGTAAAACCTAATTAATATTTCTTATTTTCGTATGCTTATAATATTTATAATTATGATTATATATTTTAAACATATTACACTTATCTGAAACCCTGTTCCTTTATAAATAATGTGTAAAAGATTCGAATTATTTAATTTTTTAATTTCAAAGATTTATGTATATTCGAATATTTTTTTTTAATATTTTCAGCCCTATATAGAGAAAGTTAACACCCCTAAGACCCCTTTTAAATAGTTAGATTAATATATGACTGATGATACAAACTCTTTTTTTCGTATTTTATAGTCAGTTTTCTTAACTTGTAAACTGCCAACATGCGTGAAGAAAACTTGCACTTAAGACATGATGTGTTCCAAAAGAAAAAAAATGCAATGGAGCCGAAACAAATCTTGTGTGACGTGTTTGGATAAGACTTTTCCAGGGTACGCGCGCGCGGGCTACTTCTAACTTTTTATAGGTGTTGCGGTCCACCCAGTAATAGTAGCCCACACAAGGGCGGGGAAGGGGTCCACGGGCCCGGATCCGCCCTCATAGCCCTTGATTTTTCCGATTAATCATAATCCCATTATAGAGTACGCAAAATGCAATTAAGTATTTGTTATAAGTATATTTTTATTTAAATTGTTAATTATTTATTCAGCCAATTTATTTTTTGCTGATTTTTGTTCCCGACAATCGACAAAAAAAAAAAAATATGTTTGGCTGCGTATTGGGGTATGATACGAGAATGGTAGACCTTCGACCTTCCTCCCCCCTCTTGAAAAATTCTTGTGCGTGCTACTGCCTAATGCCGAAAAGTGTAGTAAGGTAAGGAAAATATTATTAATGTAACTTAATAATAAATGCGGAATGTGTACTTAACTACAGAACTAAAATAAAAAAACTCTTTTAAGACCGCGTTTAAAGCAAAACACACTCAAACTCTGAGGCGCAACAGCCCATGAGGCCAAAACCTACTGTGCCCATCCCGGTATATGTGATTATTGGGCACTGAGGTGCATGAGCAGATATCCCGACCAGGTGATCAGTCTGCAGCGACACCCCCAGTGCTTAAAATCCCCAAGCAAGCTTGGTACTTATTTATCGACACACTGTAGGAGGGATGAAAGGATGAGTCGACCTTGCCCAGCCGGAAGGTAGAACTTCGAACCTGTGGTGTGGAAGCGCGATACGCTACCACTCGGCCACACAAGATAGAAGCATAATAATAATAGCCACAAATATAATTATGTCAAACGATGCATTTATAATGAAAAAATTCAAAATGCATTCAAAAATAAAACATTTTTATGTTAAGTTAGTTTTTATTTTTATAGTCAGTAGAGAGAGAAGACTAAGTCTGCGTACTGTCAGCCAATCTTGAATTTTCTGTATAGAATTACTAACTGCTAAAATCTTCAGGCGGTCCACCTGTCGATCGCGATCGACGTAATGTCTACCCCGGAGCTAGAACATGTCAAAGATGTTTTATGAAATTTCGTTCGGATGATTTTGCTTTGAAAGATGCACACAGATCAGGAAGACCATCAGATGTCGATGACGCTACGCGTTACAATCAAGACAAATCCCTCGTTAGCTTCCATAGAAGTAGCTCTGCTTTTGGTGTCTAGAGTTGAAAAGTGGATAAACACATGGAGATACTACAGTTTACATCCGAAGCTGGCGTGCATCAAAAGGTTATGGGGTCTCAGGGGTATTAAACTCTTTCTAGAGGTTTGAAAATATAAACAATTTTCAAACAGGTATAATTCTTTTAAATTTAAGTTAAATGATTCGAATCTTTTACGCATTATTTATAAAAAAACGGGGCTTCACAAAAATATAAAATGTTTAAAATATAATCATAATTTTAAAAATCATAAGCATATGAAAATTCTATGATAAATATTAGGTATTTTTTGCGTTGCGCACGTTATTTTCTAAAATAGAAGCCTCTGATGTATAAAACTTTATAGAGAATTATAAAATGCATCATACGCTTTAAGCCCTACCTAATTTTAGTATTATATATCTTTTGTATTTCAAAATATTTGTAAAACATTGCAATTTTTTTAATATTTTTAAAAATTGTATTTTTTCTATTTATTAAAATATGGAAGTTATTATTTTTTATAAAAAATAAATGTGAAAAAATAAATTTATTTTTTAATTAATTTAATTAATTAAAGCTTATTTTAAAAATACCATTAGAAAACTTTTAAATAGTTTTAAAAAGTTTTTATTTTCTTTTAAAAAATTTTTAAAAAAAATTTTTTTTAAAAAAATTTTTAAACATTTTTTAAAAGGTAGTAAATTTTTAAAAAAAAAAAATTTTTTTTGGGGTTTTTAATTTTATTTTAATTTCCCCCCCGATTATTGAGTTTGGGGGAAAAATTGGGGAAAAATAATTTTAATATTTTTTTAAAAAATTTTTTTAATTTTTTTAAAAAATTTTGACTTGTAAATTTGGGAAAAAATAAAATATTAAAAAAAAAAATTTTATTTTAAAAAAAACCCGAAGAAAAATTAAATTTTAAATTTATAAATAAAAAAATTTATTTGTTTTTTAAAAAATTTTGAATTTAATTTTTTAGAGGTACTTTTTTAGGAAATTTTTGAATTATTTTAAAAATTTTAAAACAATTAATTATTTTTCTTGGTTATTTTAAAATTTTTAGTTTTTTAAAAATTTAAAAGAAAAAAAAAATTTTTTAAAATAAAAAAATTTTTGTTATATAATAAGTTTTTTTTGTTCCAATTTAAAATTTTTTTTTACTTTATCTTAACTTTTTTTTTGGAATAAATTTAAAAAATTAAAAATTTAACTTTTTTAAAATACAAAGTGCAAAAATTTTTAAATTTTAAAAATTTTTTAAATACTTTTCCCTTAAATTAAAAAAATTTTTTTTTTCAAATTAAAATTATTTTTTTATTTTATTTTTTTAAAAATTCTTTTATTTTTTTTTTAAAAAATTTTAAAAATTAAAAAAATTTTAAGGCATTTTAATTTTTAATTTTTTTTAAAAATTCAATTTCTTTGTAAATATCCTTTTTTTACTATTCTTAATTTGACTTTATTTTCAAAATTTTTTATTTTTTTTTTTTTTAAAAAAAAATTTTTTTGGGGTTTGTTTTAATTAAAAATTTCCGGTCCCCACGTTTTTTTCTCAATTCTTCCAAATTTGTTTTTTAAATTTTTTTGAATTAAAAGGTTAATTTTTTTAACTAAAAATTTTAATGGGAATTTTTTTTTATTAAAAACCCCTTTTTTTAGAAAACTGTTTTTTTTTTTTTTTTTAATTTTAAATTTTTTTAGTTAAGAACTTTTCAATTTTTTTTCCCTTTTTAAATTTATGAAAAAAATTAAAATTTTTTCCCCCTTTTGGGGAAGGAAAATTCCCCCCCTTTTTTTTTGGGAGGCTTTTTTACTTTTTTCAAAACAAAAATTAAAAAAAATTTTTTTAAAAACCCAAATTTTTTTTTTTTTTTGGGCCGGGGGGGTTTTGGGAAACCCCCCCAAAAAATTTGGGTTTAAAAAAAACCCCAAAAAAAGAAAAAAATTTTGAAGAAAAATGTTTTTTAAAAAAAGGTAAGAAAAGGAAATAATTTTTCCAAATCAAACCGGAAAAATTTAAAGCAATAAAAATGGCATGGGTTTATAATTTTTTAGGAAATTTTTCCCATCCCAAAGAAAAATTTTAAAATTGGGTTAAAATTTTTTGAATTTTGAAGGCCTTTGGGAAAACCTTTTTTTATATTTTTTATTATTCCCTTAAATAATTTTTCAAAAAACTTTTTATAAAATGATTTCAAAATGCCAAAAGGGGTTGCTTTTTTTGCCCCTTTTTTTTTTGAAGCCTGTCGCATGTTCTTCCTTTTGCCTATGACCAGAATAAAAAAAAGTAAGAAAAAAAAAGGGGCACCTTGGGTTTTGCAATAATAAAACTATTTTAATTTAAATAATTATTAACTAAAAAGGGCGGGCGTGGGCCCAGTGGTTAGACACCGGGCTCCGGACCGGAACCTGGTTCGTCCGTACCCCAAAAAACCCTCCAGCACCCGGGTACGTGTTTTATTAAAGTCTTATGGGCTGAATCACGAGTGCAGGGAACTGGAAAACCCCCCTTCAGTTCCATGCCAAATTGTGGAGGGGGAATAGATGATGGCGCCATCATATAATGTTCTATCGTCCCCTTTTGGTTTCTCCGAGAAAAACTCTGTCCGTATGGTGCCAAGGCTGAGCCAACGACAGGCGTACATCGCCATTCCACGAAACTGGGGCCTTCGATTTGTCAGACAGGATCATTTAACAACAAATCAAATTAACTAAAATAAACTTCTATTATAAAATATTTTGCCTATATGTCGAGGCTCTGTACAGAGCCGAAGAAAATTTTTTTTAAAAATATAATTTAAAATGGGTTTATCCATATTTTATAATACATCAGGTAGAAATTTTTAAAAAAAACACTGATAAAAATTTTTTTAATTGTGTAAATCAAAAATAATTGAATTTTTCAAAAATCTGTTCAGGCCCTCTGGGGAAGTTTTTGCATATGTGGCAAAATATTATTTTTAAACATTTTCATAAAAAAGGGGAATATTTTGAAGAGTTAATTTGTTGTTTTTTTTTTTCCAAATATTTCATTAAAAATTTTTTTTAAATAATAATTATAAAAAAAATTTTATAAGCGAACAATTTGTGACTTAAATATAAAAAAAATATTGTTTGTACGCTTTTAAAATCACGCTTGAACGTAGTCGGTTTAAAAAATTTCTACTCTTTTGGGGCGATTGTATAAAAAACAACGAACCCGATCGGAACGGTGTAGAAATAATCGACAAAATTTAGCAAAAGCTTTTAATATTTTTTACGTGAAATTCTAATACTTTTTCTCTTTAAAAGAAAAATTTTTAAAACTATGCATTGGGTCATCGACACTGCTCCCTTTTTTTGATAAATTTCATAAATAATCCACCATTAAATGAAACAAAAAAAGAAAAATAGCCAAATAAACCCCAAACACACATGAAAAAGACCGCTATATTTCATCAAAATTTCCCCAGTATATATATATTGAACGGTTTGCACCCTAACTATACAAGATTTGTGAAAAAAAACCTTATTCTCTCCGAGGTTAGAAGGGTGTATAAAAGCCACAGATCAAAAAATACATTTTAGCCCCCCCGAAACAGCGACCTTGGAGATACAAAATTTGGGCTGTGATCCTGGGGGGTTTTTTTCGTACCCCCGGGGCGAAATAAATCCCAAAACGGAGATCGTCGGCCTCTTGTTGGGCCCAGAGGAAAAGGGGAAATTCCCCCTGAAACTTTCACTTGCGGAAAAGAAAAAAAAAAAAAAAAAGGAAAAAAAGTGTTTTTTAGAGGTAGGGGCCCTTTTATTACAAGATCAATAAAATCGTGAGTCTGGGTCGCTTTTGGGTGCTCTATAGTTATGTTTCTTTGAGATCCAGAACGTTAGGTCCCGGCACGTAAGGAAGGGAATTTTTTTCCCCAAGATAGGGAAAATCGATTGGGAAAAAATTTTTTTTAACAAATACGAGTTTAAGTTGTTGAAACAAATGTTTAAGTATAATAATATAGTTTTTTGGATTTATTCTCTGTTTACCATGATATTTTAATAATTTCTTGAATGGAAAATTCTATGTTTAAACTTTATTGTTAATCGTTAATAAATTTTAAAAAAGATAGATAAAAAAAATATGAGTGTAAATTCGGGATATTTGGAATCCTTTTTAAATTATGCATCGATATCTATTTAAAGGGATCCGACTACGTTCGGAACCGTGATTTTAAAAGCATGTAAAGAAAAATATTTATGATATTTGGTATTAATTAAAATAGATAAAAAAGTTTTAGGACGTTTCGAAAAAAATTTTTTTAAAAACAATATTTTGGCAAAAATTAACAAAAAGCCTTTTTTTCCCAAAAGTTCCCTTTTTTTAAAAAACTTCATTTATTAATATTTTTCCTTTTTGAAGGCTCAACAGAATTTTGAAACCCAACTTGGAAACCCTTTTTTCCCTGTTTTTTCGAAAACAAAAAGAGCAATTTTTTAAAAAAATACGCCGATCATTATTTCAAATGGCTGTAACCAAAAAAATTTGAATTTTTTAAAAAATGTGGTTTTTAGTACAGAGGTCTGAGTATATACAGGCAAAAAAAATTAATACAATAGAAGCATTTTTACAAAAGGAGAATATTTGGAAAAAAGGGTTTTTCTAAAATTAATTTTTTTTCCAAAATATTATTTAAATAGGATTTTAAAATAGATAAATATATTTCTATTATTGAATTGTAAAAAAGAAAATTATATTTTCCATAATAACGTTTATTTTGAAATTAAAGGTTTCCACAAGGGGGCCCAGCTAGCAACTCTTGAAATATCTACATGCATTTTCATGAAAAAAAAAAGTAATTATGAATCTTGTTATTTTTTAGATCATAGATGTTTATTATATTTAGTAATATAGTAGACTTTGTTCCAATTTTAAATTTTACCCCCATTATTTAAAATTATAAAATATACTAACAATAAGTCACTAAATAATGATTTTCTAATTTTTGGGCCCTTTTTAAAAATTTTAAGAATTTTTGCTATTAAGTAATATTTTGTAAAAGAGAATCATTTGATTTTAACTTATAAAATGCCTTATTGGGGAAAAAGTAACCTACACCTATCAATATTTAAAATTTTATCTTAAATTTTATAAAAAAAACAATGATTTATTAGTGAAAACTTTTTTTAAAAAAAAAAGTAATTTTGTGAATTTTGCAATAATTTTTTAGAATACAATTATCTAAGTAATTTTTAAAAATATTTTCTTTTCTAATTAAATTTTTTTATTTTGTTCATTATTTTAAAAAACCTTTTAAGTTTTTTTTAAAAAAAATATTTTAAAATAACAAAAGAAAATTTTAACGCTTATTTTAATAAAATATATTGAAGTATAAATCACCCAATTTTTATTTACTTTGTATTTTTTCTTTTTGATTTTATCTATTCTTAATTTTTGATCTTTATCGTTTAAAACCCTTTATTTAGTTTTTTTTTTTAATAAAAAATTTTAGGGGTTTTGGGTTTTTTTTAAAAATAAAATTCCGGTCCCGGTTATTTATTCTCGAATAGCGTCTCAAAGCTTTTCATTTACGCCATTTTCGTTGGGAACTTATGTGGAAGGTTGAATTTCAATCTCAGTATTAATTTTAATTAAATGGGTTTATTTTTTTTTATTATTTCTCTTTTAGACATTTTTACTGTTCTCTTTTTTTAGTTTCTTTTTATTTTAGCAATTTTTCTTCCCCGTGCTTATTAGGCTTAACTTTTCAACTTGGTTTTTTTTTATTATGTCGAAAGTTTCTGCTGTACGGGAAGGTGGATCCATAAACATTCTAACCCCCAAATTCGCTGGCCCAATTCGCGCAGCTTTAGAAATCATAAAGGTCTCCAGTTTGGGAAAAAATTTTTTTTTACTCATTTGTTTTTGTCTGGTTAATTCCCAAATTTTTTCCCCCTTTTTGCACTGTAGGTTCTAGTACTTCTTACTTTTCCACACAACAAATGTAGATATAAAAATCTTTTGGATTAAACTGGAGCCTAATATTTCTAAAGCATTTATTAACAGCTTAATGGGCACTTTTTCTCCACTGCGGAAGAACTTTCACTTAAGAAAGAAAACTCAAGTTGAAAAGTTAACAAAACTTACGTGGAGAAACGATTAAAATGAACTAAAAAAGAAACATATGCTAACCAATACCACGCCTTACATACATGTACAGTAAATATTAGCACACACAAAAAATTACAATCTCAATATTACACGGGTGTGAGGTATCTAACGTCGCACTCTTCAGCTACACGAGGGCTTTTGGTGAAGGACCTCGTCTTTTGAACCATGATTCAGTAACGGAGACACTTGAGCTGGCACCCCTCTTCTAACACATACCAAGGAGGACATTTCAGCTCTCGACAGAATTAGGCATCGCTTGCCACACGGCGGGTTTTAGTGGTACTGGAACCGAACTCATGACATGCGTCATGATCGACACTTGACATTGGGCTACCGCAGCATAAATAATACGGAAATGCATAATGTATGCAAAAACGATGTAAAGTAGATTTTCTCGGAACAAAAGGTAGAAGGAGGAGGCCAAGCTATATTGTTATTTTGCAGACAATTCATGAGAGCACGTCTTTCGGAAGAGAACTTAGTACAAGCAAGTATCAGATGCTTGACATCCTAGACTCTGTCACTGGAGCAAGCACACTGGTCAGTAGGCGACAAATTGAATCATTTCAAATAGGCATAAAATTTCCATGCCCAGTTAGAAACTGGGTAAGCTTAAAATTAGGTTGAAAGTATTTAGCCTTTGAACGTCTCTGAATAGAAGGAATCAATTCCTTGGTGAAATACGCATTGTTTGATATTTCATATAAGTTATTCCCTTCGAAATAATTTTTTCCTGAAAAACATTTTTATAAAATGATTTCAGAATGCTCATAGGAATTGAGTTGCTTAATTTTGTCCCTTCTTTTGCAAGCCTGTCAGCATGTTCATTGCCGTAGATTGCCGTATGACCACGAATAAAAGAAAGTAAGAAAAATAAAGGGGGCACCTTGCAGCATTAGCAATAAGTATAAACTATTTTAATTAAAATAATTATTAACTAAAAAGGTCGTGCGTAGCCTAGTGGTTAGAGCACCGGACTCCGGACCGGAAGGCCTGGTTCGATGCCCGTACCGCCAAATACCCTCCGGTACACGCGAGTACGTGCTCGTAATCCAGTGGGTCGAAAGTCTTATGGGCTGAATCACGAGTGCAGGGAACTGGAAAATTTCCTCACTTCAGTTCCATGCCTAAATTGTGGAGGTGGAATAGATGATGGCGCCATCTATGATAATGTTCTATCGTCCCTTTGGAATTTCTCCGAGCTAAATCGTACTGTCACTTGTATGGTGCTCAGGCTGAGCCAACGACAGGCGTACATCTAGCCCATTGCCACGATGAATTTCGTGGGTCTCTATCTGACTACGTCAGACAGGTATCATGAACAACAACATCAACATTAACTAAAATAAACTTCTATTATAAAAATATTTTGCCTATATAAAGCTCAGAGAGCTCTGTACAGAGCCTGAACTAGATTTTTGAAATATAATATTTAGAAGTGGATTTATCCATATTTTATAATACATCAGAGTAGAGAAATTTTAACAAAAAAACACTGATAATTATTTTAATTGGTAGTAACTAAAAATAATGTGAATTTTTCAAAAGTCGTAGTTCAGGCCCTCTGGAGAAGTTTTAGCTATATGTAGGCAAAATATTATTCTTATAGAAGCATTTTTCATGAAAGGAGAATATTTTGAAAAGAGTTAATTCTAAGTTGTTGTTTTTTTTTTTTTTTACCAAAATATTTCATTAAAATATTTTTTTCATTATAATAATAATTATAAAACAATTTTATAAGCGTAATCTAATTTAAGTGACATTAAATATAAAAACAAATATTCGTTTGTACGCTTTTGCAAAATCACGCTTCCGAACGTAGTCGGATACCTTAAAGAAATGTTCTACTCTTTGGGACTGATTGTATAAAGCAACGAACCCCGATCGGTAGACGTGTAGTAAATAATCGACATATATTTAGACAAAAGCTTTTAAGTATTCTTACGATGAAATTCTAATACTTTGTCTCTTTAAAAAGAAAAATTTTCAAAACATATGCATTGGATCATCGACACTGCTCCCGTTTTTCTTGATAAATATTCATAAATAATCCACCATTAAATGAAACAAACCAAATGAAAAATAGCCAAATAACCCAAGCACACATGAAAAAAGACCTGCTATATTTCATCCAAAAAAATTACCCCCGAGTATATATATATTGAACGGTTCGCACCTCCTAACTATACAAGATTTGTGAAAAAAAAAATCCTTATTCTCTCGCGAGGTTAGAAGGGTGTATAAAAAGCGCACTAGATCGAAAACATACATTTTATGCCCCATGAAACAGCGACCTTAGCAGATACAAAATTTGGGCTGTGATCCCTGGGGTGTTTCTGCTTCGTATCCCGGTGCGAAATAAATCTTTTTCACACACGGAGATCGTCGGCCTCTTGTTGGGCCGTACGAGGAAAAGGGAATTCCTACTGAAACTTACACTTAGCAGGAAAAGAAAAACAAAGAAAAAAAAGGGAAAAGAGTGTTTTCAGCAGAGTAGGGCCTATTGATTACAAGATCAATAAAATCGTGAGTCTGGGTCGCTTTTAGTGGTACAGCTCTATAGTTATGTTTCTTTGAGATCCAGTAACGTTAGGTCCTTGAGCACGTAAGGAAGGGATTTTTTCCCCTAAGATAGGGAAAATCGATGTCGTAAAAATTATTTTTAACAAATACGAGTTTGGAAGTTGTTGAAACAAATGTTTGAAGTATAATAGAGTATAGTTTTATGGATTTATTCTCTGTTGATCCATGATATTATAGATAATTTCTTGAATGGAAATTTACGTATGTTTAAAACTTCATATTAAGTTAATCGTTAATAATTATTTAATAAAGATAGATAAAAAGAATATGAGTGTAAATTCGTGTATATTTAGGAATCCTTATTAAATTATGCATCGATATCTATTTAAGGTATCCGACTACGTTCGGAACCGTGATTTTGCAAAAGCATGTAAATAGATAATATTTATGATATTTAGTGTCACTTAGATTAGAATACATGTATAAAATAGTTTTAAGGACGTTTCGACAAAAACATTTATTTAAATACAATATTTCGGCAAAAAATTAACTTAGAATGACCTTTTTTCCAAATGTTCTCCTTTTGTAAAAAAGGCTTCTATTGTATTAATATTTTGCCTTTATTGAAGAGGCTCAACTAGAATTTTTGAAACGCCGAACTTGGAAGCCGGTTTATCCATGTTTTACGAAAACAGAAGAGAGCAATTTTAAGAAAATACGCCGATCATTATTTCAAATGGCTGTAACTCTAAAAATAATTTGAATTTTTCAAAAATCATAGTTGAGCCTCAGTACAGAGGTCTGAGCTATATACAGGCAAAATATTAATACAATAGAAGCATTTTTTACAAAAGGAGAATATTTGGAAAAAAGGTTATTCTAAGTTAATTTTTTGCCAAAATATTGTATTTAAATAATTATTTTTTATCATAATGTCCTTAAAACATTTTTATACATGTATTCTAATCTAAGGACACTAAATATCATGAAAATTATCCATTTATGCGCTTTTTTAAAATTATGGTTCCGAACGTAGTCGGATACCTTAATAACATTTAGAAAAGTATGTGATGGGAAATTTACGTAAATTTAAAATTTGTTTTTAAGCTATGAATAGAAATTCGAGTGTATTTAGCATTCCTCATTAAACTATAATTTGATAATGGTTTAGTAACATTAGACAAGAAGTATGGATGGCAATTCATAATATTTTGGGTTTCTCATAAAGCTGTGCAAATTGATAGACATTAAATAATATTAAAGATAAAGTATGAATGAAAATTTATATATATACATATATATGGATTGGTCAGTAATTCTACATTAATATTGAAAGCTTTCTCCATTTTCAATACTGGGAATTATCCCCGTGTGTGAAGAGCTAACTTCCACAATACGCGTTTAGTTGCGTTAGATGGTAAAAGGAAAACGTAGCATTTGAGAGCTTTGCAGCAGGGAGTGTCAGCTGACCACGAATGAAGTGACCCTGGCGATTTCTATTCTTAACTAGATGCCCACTATCTGTTCCTTCTATTATGTGTGGCACAAATTGACTCGCGTGAAAGGATTCTCATTCTGTGAAAAATTCGTCGGGGTTAAAAATATCGGGAGGATATAAATAAAAAGAACTGATCTTGTAATGGTCGCCCCGCGATGTCCATTAGTGTGGGAGAGTCGGAAAGATCAGATTAGCCATATTCAAAATAACTTAACTTTATTCTCCCTTATGAACAGCAAAAACACAAATTCTATTAACCAAGTTAAGAGATGCACCAATTACTAAATATAGAAAGCAATATATAGCGAGGTAGACGAGGTACGAGAAGTCTCAATAAATCGTATCGCTACGTCCAATCAATATATCTTCTAATTTCAAGCGACTTAATACAATTTAATTACTAGTTGACAAATCGTCAATCTTTAATATTACACTAATCAGTTACGCAGTATTCAAGCCTCACTTCACGTTTAATCAATCATTGCTATCCATTAGCAGTCTAACCTCTCTCTCCGTTTAACTTGAAAGTTTAATTTATATATACAAGTCTTATATAATTTACATAATCTATACATACAAGTTGTGACGGGTCTTTACGTGACATTCATTCTAATCCTCTGGGGGAATCTTTGGAGTAGCATTTGCGTTTAATTCACAGCCATCCCTTTCAAAAAGAAACCTTGATATGCAAATTAATTAGAGTATATAAGGTCAGAGTTTGGTAATTGTAAAGAAGAAGGAGCGGAGAATCCGTTGCAGCGCTACTAAGGTGTGATTTAAGTGATTTATGCAACTTGAGTTAACGGAGTTTCACCACTATACTAAATTAGTGGATTGGAATTTATAGGTTGAGATTGATTAGGTTAATTTGATCTATTTACTTGCTCTTGTTCACTCAGGATTTATTGCTTTCTTTATATCATTCCTAGGTTTTCCTCTTGTGGTTTATCTTGTGGTTAATTAGAGTGCTTGAATAATAGTAAATTAGAATTATTATGGAAGTTTCTGGTCATGTTTTGTTTCCTCCAACATCTTTAGGTAGGCAGGATGCTGAGGGAGCGACTTCAGGCGGAAGCCACTTACAAAGTCTTAATTTACATAATCTATATTTATACAAGTCTTAATTTACACACTCACATCTTCTTCTTTGGGGGAAGGTTTATAATAGAAAAATTTTAAAGACCTAATATTTCCTAAGAGGATTAGTATTTGAAAGAACGCGGATAGATCCGTCACAAATTTACTGCGACTTGTTGAGGAATTTTAGAGAGAATGGCACTTCACACACTCAGCTAAGGAATCATCGTTGTCGTCTACCATGATTTCAAAATAAAGTGCTCGTCGAAAATAGCCTTCGAAAGAACGATGTTAATCCTAAAAGATGACTAATTTTGAGAAAAAAAACTGATCTTCTGGACGAGAAGTTTCGCTACGTAGTGTTCCTCTCTTCGTTCATCAATGATTGACACCACAATTTGTCGTAGACTAATAGCAACAAGATAATGAAAAGCGGGGATTTAGCTATTCAAAGAATAAAAGAGAAAGAAGAAAACTTTGAAGTTTTCACAAGATTACACAAACAAGTAACTGACATTTGTGTGTTTTTATTGATCACATGGTTTTTAGAGAGCAACTAAAAAAATAAGAAATGAATTCACGGGTAGATTTTTGAGTCGAGCTCTCTTCTTAACGCTTATAGTGGTATAAGGTGGGTAAGAGCAGTACAAGTAATGTAACTATTCATTTTAATTTGATTAGACGTAAAATCAATAAAAATCTTAAGAGAACAACCTGTAACATTAATTAAATAAAATTTTGTTTATGGCACAAAGAATTATTTTCTCCATAGAATAATTTATCATAATCAGGCATTTGTTTTCATTCGATCAAATATACTTTACAATTCGATCAAATATAATATCTACAAAATTATTTAACGAATAACATGTTAGAAATAGTAATATATTATAACACGACACAATAAACTGAAATATAGTGCACAGTCCACGAATGTTTTACAGTTGGCGCCAATAGATTTATTTGACAGATCTCCCCCCCCTAAATATTCCCGCTTACGCAATTGTGTTCGGCGTATTTTGACGTTTTGAATAAAATATATAGCTAAGTTTATACATAAATATGTCAATCCCCAATTTTAATGTCTTGGCCTGGCTGCTGAAGAGGCCTGGTACTTGTACCAGTTGCTTAAGGAAAGATGTCAGAAAGCTAAAATCTTATTTTTTGACAATTTGGGATTTTAACATTTTCACATTGTATAGATTTTAACCTTTCTAAATCTACCTTACTTTAACCTCTAGGGTAATTAGAAGCCCTTAAAAACTATTTTTAAAAAATCGTTGAAACTGGGCCACGCCCATTTGAATGGCGAAAAATGTAAACAAAGTACTTCGTTTTTGCTTTAAAGTTGAACGTATGATATAAACCAAATCATGTATCTTTTATTGTAAATTGAGCCTTTTATTTTTTTATTTCCAAGCCGATTAGAAGTCTCACTGTATATATTAAAATCAATTTATCTCAAAATGTAAATTTTGATATTCGATGTACCTTTTCTTAGAAACTACTGTCGATAGGTATGTAAATGTTTTATGATATATTTATAATGATAGTTAATATATACTGAATTAAGCTTTTTGTAAAAAACTCACAAATTTATTTTTTACAAATTTTTTTTATGTGTAAAATGGCTCAAATGTCACTATGTTTCATAAAATATTTATATGCTATGAAAAAAATTCAAAATGAGCTTAAAGCTTATTTCAGTATAATGAAAAAGGTGTACTTTAATAGTATGAAAAATTTCAATGATGTACATACAACACGTTTTGAGAAAAGGTACATCGAAAACAGCCAATTTAGCATTGTCGGTATAGAGGTTTCCTCTAGTCTGCCTCAGAAATTGATGCTAGATGGTACATTCTCTGACCAGGGCATTCAGGACTCTGATCTAGTAGTTTTGCCGCCCCGGACAAAGATGAGAAATGCCACCCCCTCTCTCTCCAAAACTAAAAACTATAATTAAAAAAGATTAATTATTCACATAGACACAAATCAATAAAACTTCAATCTTTCTTGTGATCAAGCCTTTATTTAATTTATAGTAGCTACACTCAAGACTAAAATAAAACATCGCTTGTGACTTTCTATCTAAAAAAACTCTTATTAACCCTGTCCCATTTTGGATTGCTGATGTCGGACATCGTATGGGTGAAAGGAATGCCCGTTGTGACCCCACTCCTGGCTAGGGGGAAAGTTACTAGTGAAACATATCAAATTTCATTATGTAACATTTTCTCCCACCTTGAATCCTTCGAGTTTCAATGTAAAAGAAAACTGACTTTAAACATACAGAATTCAAAATAAGGAAATAAGATAAGTTAAATTAAATACCAAAGTCACACCCAATAATATTTCATACAATATACAGCATTTTTTGTAAAAAAAAAATATATATTTTCCAAATTCGATCCAAATACCGCCCTTAAAATTTGCCGCCCCGGGCAAGGGTCTGGATTGTCCGGCTCAAAAGCCACCCCTGCTCTGACCCTCCACTAAAGTGAACTCCTAGTAGTAACTCAATTTCCAATAGATGTAAGAAGCTAATTGTGTACAATGGGTTTATGAAGTAATTCATTCTTTGGTCAGCTATGAGTGTGTTGAGTGGTATTTTTTGGAAGTGACTGTGTTGCATATACCACTAAAGACCCGCCGTGTAGGGCAGCGATGCACGTTAAATCTGTCAAGAGCTGAAACGTCCTCCCGTTGGTGTGGTAAATAGGAGAGGGGGATGCCAGCTCAGGTGTCGTCCACGTCACTTGACCATGGTTCAAAATTACGTGGTCCGTCGCCAAAAGCCCTCGTGTAGCTGAACAGTGCGACGTTAATATTCAATCAATCAATCAACTGTGTTGCATAATTTTAGGGGATTCTTGTGATATTTGATACAAATCAAGTAAGTACATATATTATGTAGCTATGTTACGTTAATAAGTCAATATTACAATAATTAATACCTCACATAGGCATTGCTAGTATGAAAATAGGAGAGTCCAAGGAAGTACCACCACGCTATTAAAGGCCATCTTCTTTACAAATACAAAACGCATTCTGTTTTTTCAATTTTTTTGGGCTGTTTGTTAGTTACATTTTTTAAAAATAATAATAAAATTTCTTAAATTTATATATAAGTGCCTACACACAAAATTATACAAATGTTCTGAATGAGTTACAGCTTGTGTTCAGGGTAAAAATAGATACAACTAATGCACTTATTATATGTGTTGACTAAGTAAAAACTAGTTAAAATGATATAGAATAGAATACTTAAAATCAAAACTAACATTATGACGTGGTGGGCGCCAAATGATAAGGGACAGACGGGGAAGGGGTTCTTTACTAAGTCCACTAGAATTGAAAGGGATCGGAGCACATGCTCATTACGTCCTTACAGTTCCGAAACTTGGCATACTGAAGATGTCTGTTCGCAAAGAGGCGCGAAAAGTCTCTTTACTGTTGATATGGAAGAGTCTAAATAACGGGGGTTACAACATTAGTAAATTAGGACTAAACTAAAATGAAGCTTACAACACTGGATTAGGAAAAACTGAAAATGTTTTAATATATAGAATGAACAGTGGCGCACACAAGGGGTGGGGGTCCTGAGGGTCCGGACCCCCCCCCCCAAAGCCCTTGATTTTTTTCCGATTGGTTATAATTCTAAATAAATAATACGTAAAATTTAATTAAATATTGGTTATTAATGATTAATTTTATTAATTAATGCTAATTATTCATTCAATAATTAGTTTTTTACTGTGTTTTGTTCCTGAAAATCGACAAAATCAAAAATAGCATGATACAAGAATGGTGAACTTTCCACCCCGGACCCATCCCTTGAAAAATTCCTGTGTGCGCTACTGAGAATGAATAACAGTATAAGAGGAAGAAGTGTATTTATTTATTTTCCATAAAATAACTAGCTAAAGTTACCATTGTGCCTAGGGAGGAAAAATATCATGTTTCCAGAACTATCACGCTCTCTGCTTGAAGCGTGGTGGCACAGAATATGCACCACCTTTTTTTTTAAACTGTGGGCTCCCTTTATTGGAAAAAGTGTTTAATATATATATATTACCAATATGTACCCTATTTTGTTCAATAATTATAGTTGTGTGAGGTCTATCTAAAGTATTTGTAATTATTTCCCTCTAGTGTATTATTTTTGACAAAAATTCAACTCAGGAAAGCATTAAAGGCGGAAGACCAAAATTGTCAGACCAAGAAAAAAAAAATGGATTTTTAACACTAAGAATACTTTTTTCCTCCATTTCTTAGGTGTAGTCTGTGAAAGATGAGAGAACAACCTCCACAAATCCCGATAAAAATTCACATTAAATAAAATCTTTTCTCCTCAATAAAACCATGGAAAGAGCAGCTAAGTGTTACCTGCACCGAAAACGAAAAAACAAACAAATGAATAAAATATTAATAAAGTTTCACAATATACTGAAGAACACTTCCCTCTCACAATCTTTAATTATCTCTTCAAACGATGTCAGATAATTTTCCATCACTAATTACAAAAATAGGAGGTGGGCTACTAAATGAATGACCGCGATTTCAGGAACAATGACTCCCCCCTGTTTAAATATTCAACAGCTCGTATCGGAGGATATTTAATTTTTATACATTTTTTAACAAGCGCCAGCTTTTCTAAAGACTTGTCGTTTCCCCTTCAGGAAAAATTTTGTTGTTGCCATTCTGCTTCCAATGGATGTTCTTTATTTCTTTTCCTTTCTTTTTTTTTTAAAAAAGAACAAGAACCTTTTAACTCTTAAATCGATGGCTTAATTAAAAAGAGCTGTAATGTTAATAGTGTCTGCTTTAATTGCGAGAGTAAATTGCTAATTAAAAGAAATATGTTTCTGTCCAATCAGAGTTGATTTTTTCGGAGCATGGATTGAATGGCGGGAGTCAAAATCATATTTTTCTGGAAACTCTTAATGGAACAACGACTTCTTCTTTTACTGGGTAAATTTTTCAGGTTCCTTTTTAACTTTTGTTTTCATCGGTAGATGGCACTTCCGTCTTTTTATGAAAAGTAGTTAGCTTAATTTCGGTGATGAGGGAGAAAAAAAGATGCTAGCGATTAAGTTTTGGGAGTTTCTGATTCCAACAAAAATGACGTTATTTAATCCCGATATAAAGATATTTTTTAATTAGGTGTATAACCTTGCCCATTGAATTTATAGGATTTTTTTATTTTTAACAAATTGAATGTACTTCTGTTATCAATGTTATGCGGTTAACGTTATGAAACGTCAACACTTTTGCTGATTTTATACGTTTACTTATTAAAACAGGTTTTTAAAAACATTTAATTTGATATCTTTTTTTTTACACTTTTCACTCAGCGACCTCAGCCAAAAATAAATAAATTAATAAATGTCTAACTTGCCAGCAAATCTTCTCTTCTATATATATATATATATCTCACTGAAAAACACACACATAAATTTCATGAACTCTTACCTTACTAGGCGTTAGTTATAGTTATAAGACCTATTTTACTAATTCTGGTAAATTATTGCTATCGATTTTACACAATGTTCGAAATAATTCTAAGGTTACGACAGTTATTAAAAAATGGTAAATGCCTCGTTGATTATTTTAAAGACAAAAAAATTTATACATAGTTATGATTTTAAAAATCTATTTAACTGAATAGGTATTAGAGACATAATAAATGTTCGTTTACCAATTATAATATAAACAAGGTTATAAAGAGAGAAAGAGTTTTTTTTTCATAATTTTAACACTCTTGTTATTAAATATAAGTAGGGATATTTATGGGAGGTATACAAGTCATAGTAAATGGTAACGGGAACTTGCTGACAAGATTTTAGATGACTTCGAATTATTTTTAAAGTAAACAACACATATTTATAATAATGGTTTGTATTTATACAGATATAATGATGATCTAATTATTGAAAAAGATAGTGAATTTATATCTTGTAATACATTTTCTTCTTAATTAGTCAAACCTCTTATTAAAACGAACAATAATCCACTCAAAACAAAATACGTCAGTGGTGCGCACAAGGGGTCCGGACCCCTACAAGCCCTGATTTTTCCGATTGGTTATAATTCTAAGTATATAATACGTAAAATTTAATTAAATATTTGTTATTAATGATTAATTTTATTAATTAATGCTAATTATTTATTCAATAATTAGTTTTTTACTGTGCTTTGTTCCTGAAAATCGACAAAATCAAAAATAGCATGATACAAGAATGTGAACTTTCAACCTCGGACCCCCTTGAAAAATTCCTGGGTTCGCTACTGAAATACCTAGATACAGCGGAACATATTAAAGATAAAAAGAATTGAAGAGCAATTTTCATGAGAGACAGGACTTTCCTAATTTTAAAACTGTTAAATATTCTTTTTGAACAGGAATAGCCGTATAAAGTTATTTCAGAATATAGTACTTAATTATTTATATAATATTTGCTATTTACATAATAAAAATAGCGATGAAATTAAAGTTTAAAAGTATCATATATATTTATAACTTATTTACATTAATAAATTTATTAAATAATTTATATGCAACTAGTTTAAACCTGCTTTGATTAAATATGTATTTAATATTATTTATTTGCTTTAATTAATCTTGGATGTCGTTGCCAAGAAGCTTGTTTTCATATTTGTGTCTATATTTACAAAATTTGCAATCGTATCTCTGCATTGCATAAAAAAAATAGGATTAAGTATCTGGAATGGGAATTTTGCACATATATTTCTTTCTTCAAAATTCTATAAAAATTCAATTAAATTTAGAACAGTTACTAATGGTTTTGATTCTTATATTACATATCCTCTTAGACTGCATTCATAAAATCTATTATTGTCAAAAATAGTTTTTAAAAAATGTCAAAAGTCAATGCAAGGGGAAAAAACAAGTTATGTGTGTTCACAGGTATTACTTTGAAGATTGATTTAATTCAATTGAAATAAAGACATGATTTAAGTTCTCAAGCAAATATATATTGATTGCTCTTTAAATAATACAATTATTCAATTTTCATTATAAAGGAAACTTTTTATTCTCACCAATATTATCTGTAAATTAAGGGACAGCGCCAAGAGGAAGAACCAACCGCCAGCAATTGTTTTACTTATACGTATCTGCATTACTATGAAAATACAGATAATAACTCAAGTATTTTTTATTTAGATACATAAATAACTTAATTATTTTTAGAAACAACTTATTCTATATTCCTGATTTTAAATTTTATCTTGATTATTTGAATTTAATAAAAACCCCTCTTGATGCAAATACGGTAGTTTTTTGAAATTATAATTAATAAATGATAATGATTTTTTAGAAGTTTTGTTTATTATCACAGAAAAACCTTTTTATCATTTTAACATTATTAAAGAAGACATTATTACTAGTTTTTATCCATTATTACATTATTAACCATATTCATATTTTTCTATTATAGTAATCACTTAAATGAATTTTTTCCCCCTTAGATCTTATATGACTTTCCTCTTCTCTCGAAACTGCTTGACGTTGAGTTTCAAAACACCCTGCATATACAAGTGTGAACATCTCAGATTCTTCGGATATGCACATATGTATATATTGTGGTTCAATTAATAAACCCTAATTTTTTTTAAAATCATAAGTAGCAGTTATTTCTTGTAACTACTTCATTTGGTAAATCAAATAAATAACATATATTAATCCCATCACAACCCCTGTTCATAATAATTATAATTGAAATTTGGTCAACGGTGTTAATTAAGCCCACTGCACTGAAACTTCACTCTAAACGAAATTTTTATGTACTTATGTGCCATGATAATAAATTGATCGGTTAGTGGAATTAAAATAAATCATGGAATATATATAGACAAAAACTATTGATTTGTACTATTTTTTCTTACAAAAATAAGAATTCATTTAATTATTTTTATGTCTAATAATCATTACTGTTATATATATATATCAACTTTTTATAAGCCTCACTCTCTCTCTCTCTCTCTCTTGTATATAACGGAATCTTTGAACTGAATTTTTACTCACTTTAAACGGTCAGATGAATTCGAAATTTTGCTCACTTGCCCAGGACTGATGACAATACAATAATTTAATTATTTGGTTTCATTGTCCTGATCAGGATCATCAGAACTAGCCATTTTCCATTTTCAGATCCCATCCCGCTTCTGGCGACTAATTCCAGATCCCATTTCCAGATTTGGTGTCTAATTCCAGAAGTGGCGACTGAAATATTAAGTTACAATTTAGTTCGATTAACTATAAAAGGATGTTTTTTAGTTTTTTTAAACTGTAATTTATTTTAAATTCTTGATGATAATATAGGGTGCGGCAAATAAAAGTGACCCAGATGTGGAAACAATACGATTGGATGTGATGTGACCCGCACACCATGTGATCAAAACCGGTTCAGATCTTTATGCAGGCAGTGTCAGTGTGAGTTGATCAATGGCGATCAATCTGTAGCAACATTAACTAAGGTGGAAAAGACCTATAGCAGCGTTTCTCAAACTGTAGGACGCGCCCCCCTACGAGGGGGGTGCGAGCATATTGAAAATTCGAAAACAAACACTTATTTTCAAAAAAATATTAATTTACTAAACGTAAACAAACAAAATACATTCTAACATAATTAAAAATATAATACACATTTACACTGATCAATACACTTATAAATGTATTGTATCAGTACTACATATTGTATTTGATAATTAATTAAAAATAGTAAGTTAAGAACAAGCTTATATATAATAATTACCAATAACTCCATGGGCTTGTCATATATAAAATTACACACAAAAATTAACACTCATCTTGATCATTCGTACGCTTTATAATTAATCACTTAACTGCCGATTAAAAGTTACTCGGTTCGCTCCCCAATACCATCGTTTTTTACGTAAGCGCGTGTATGTGATGTATGGGGAGGGAGAAAAGGAATAAATAGGCAAATCTTCTGAAGCAAATCCTTCGCAAACACTGTCGAAGTCCTTTTAATGCATTCCAAAGCCTTCGGAATAATTTTATGGATGACAGTGCATAGAAAAGATCGTACTTCGGAAAGACGTATATATACGTCCGGGGCAATTATGACTATGGCTGAGTGTACGAATATACCCCGGTTTATATACGTTTATATATGCTGGTGGTACTTGGGAGGTTAAAGTAGTATTGTAGCCTTAGCATTAAAGTATAGTATTATTAAATTCAATGCATTGTTACTGTATGTAGGGGGGCACGAGTAAAATTATGATTGAATATTGGGTCGCAAGTATTGAAAGTTTGAGATCACTGACCTGTAGTGGTGACCCAACAGGATGATCCACTACCCATACTTCCCGCCAAGCCAGGAATCACATTTAAAACCATCTTCACTCCTGACAGAATTGTTAGCAGGGGTCAATTTGATCTTGATCTGTTCACCGGTAACCAAATCTGTCAGTGTGTGATTACTTTTTGTGGGGAACCCTCAAGTCGTAAGTGTATCGCAATAACCCTTATGGCCTTCAAGAACAGCAGCAGAACATTTCTGATGAGATTGCAGCTATTCCAGCCGTCTTGCTTTGATTTGCCTTCATCAACTTGCTGACCAGGGCCCAAAAATGCCAAAAGAGTGGTCATTTTCAACATCTGCTATAAGCAGGTTAGTGTCTAATTTATTTATTTATTTTTTTGTCGTGTTTTCTTGTAACCTGGAAATTTGATCTCCAGGGCACTTTTAATTACCCCACCCTATATTATATAAATTGGAAATTATATAATGCATTGCCGAAATTTCATTGATAATTAATGTTAATCAGTTAAAGTAATAAATACTTTGTGAGAGGTTGGCAACTTCTCTTGGCACTTGAGAGGTAGGGAAGAATCATTCGCCATAATCTAAACAATCTATTTATTTGTCACACAATGAAAAGGCACAATTTCAACTAATAATAGTCAGTGAATGTCTTAATGCTAACCGCGAAAATGGAAAAACGACAGAAATTCACGAACGATTAGGAGACTATGAAACTTGATCCTTA
Source organism: Trichonephila inaurata madagascariensis (assembly GCA_019973955.1). NCBI lineage: Eukaryota > Metazoa > Arthropoda > Arachnida > Araneae > Nephilidae > Trichonephila > Trichonephila inaurata. The sequence goes on from BMAV01009384.1 coordinate 51,413, forward strand.
CTTTATAAAGGATCTAATCTATCATCCGATTTTATCTAATATCAATTTAATCTCAGTGAACAATTGTCACTTTAAAACTCCTTCCTAATAAGTCTCAAATCACAATTATTCAAATATCATACCCGTCAGTAACAGTCTCATCTAAATCGGGTTTATTTTTTCTCCTACTCTCTGTTCAAGCTAGAACTCTTCGACTATATATAGTGTTAATTTGAATATCACGATTTTCTTTTTCCAAAGAGTTGGTTGTGAATAACGCGAATGGATAGCCAAAAGATTTCCCAAGAGGATTCACTGAAGGATCGTGGATAGATCTGTCACAACTATAAATTATTCATTTTTAACGGCTCTCTTGGTTATGACTGATAAGCACGTTTCTTTATATTAATATAACATACGAGTGTTAAGGCATAAGTCATGGCAACTATTTTTTTTCTTGTAGATATGTGAACGAATCACAAACGTATATGTGTTGTATGGAAGTTCTGCAGGCATAGTGTGTATGCAGAGCAACAGATGGATCTCTGATAGCTGGTTGTAGCGCAGCAAAGGCTGTGAAATCAGTCAGTTGGTGAGTGTCGTGTGAGATGGAAGTAACCCGGGTTGAGGAGCGCGTTTATATCAAAATAGCCGTTCTCTGAGAGAGAAATGCGATGGAATGTTACAGTGAATCTAGTGGAAGCCCATAGGAATATTTCCCTACCATACCGTACAGTAGCACGGTAGATTGGAAAGTTTCATCAAGAACGTGTTAATCAGTGATGAGCAACGTTAGGAACGACCGGTCAGTGTGCGGACCGACTTGGCATTTGCCATCATCGAGCAGCTCATGAATTACATGAAGGGTCATGGACTACATTAAGAGTCTATAGGTCCAGGTTTGTGATGTCAACTTTATGTGCACTGTGTTGTCATTCTTTTGCACCGTGAAGGCCATATTGTCCTGTATACTACCGTAATAAATTAGTGTGTTACGATATTTCAGTGCTTCCATTGTCCACACATGTAGTTAACACCTTGAACTTTCGTCTGTATATGTCACATTTTCCAACCAGACTGGTATATTCGAAAAAAAAATAGTTGCCATGACTTTCCCCACAACCCTCCTATTTTATATATAATCTGCATATATTCTACTTTTTTTTTGCATGCCACTTTTTTCGCTTGTGGATAAACATTTCTAAAAAAATACGAAATTTAATAGTTTTACTTTTGTGGGTCTCTGTCATCCATATATTATTATGTTAAATACCCAATAGTTGCAACCAAAAAAGATGGGGAAAAAAGTCAGACACCGAACTATTTTTCAGTCTTTCCCAATTCAAAGAAACAAACCGTCCGATCCAGTCAAACACAATCGAATTTAATTACTCAGATGTAAAGAAGGCGTGGTTCGACAAAGAAAAGTGAAAGAAAGGGGAAAAGAAAAAAAAAAGTTCTTCCAAGGAAGGTTTCATCCCAAAAAAGGGAGATTAAATAAAAAAAATCTAAACATGGCTTAGCTAAGCCGCTAAAAGAAAACAAAGTCTTGGCTGCTTTCGCGGTTGAACGATCAGGTGGCGGCTTCTAATTCTCTAACGCTACCGCGCGGCTTCTTTCTTTTCCCCTAATGAACCGCCATTTATCACGGAGTCGTTGGCAACACGCCAGCCTTCTATTTAACGCCATCTGGTGATCGATTGGTGAGTTTCTCTCTCGTCCAATCCTATTCTGCTTTTCTTTTTCTATTTTTTCTTCAGTAAGTGAGGATTGGAAAAGAAATAGTGATTGATTTCCATGTGCTATCGTAGCAAAAACGCCGCTTATGTTTACAGTGGCCTAATGGATTAAGAATTAAATAAAAAGAATAATCAAATATAAATAAATACATAAATAATAGATGCGTTAATATTTCACATGTATATTGCAAATGGTATTATCCATTACCGTTGTCAATAAAATTTTACCGTTCCAACTGTTTTGTATTGAATTGAAAATTGACATTAGGCTTGTAGCTGTTATTCTACTTGCAAAATTTAGATTAAATTTTAAATTTCATAATTTGATGAGATTTTTCAATAAAAATTTCAAACTAAAAAAAAAATCTTATATTATACACGTATTTTAAAATCAGTTTGTTGACCTTTTTCCGTTCGTTATTACTGTTGACAAATAATACTTTTTAAAAGAAAGTTTATGTAAAAAGAAAAGTTGGGGCGACAGAAAAGAGGACTATAATCGGATTTCATCATGTGATTACATTTATCCTATAGCTATGACGTCACATAAATTTATGAACTGATTGGCTGGAAACACGTGATTGCAGTTATCATGTGATATCATATCACATGCAAAAATCTTTGATATTTGTGGGGAAAAAATAAAATCTTTTAAAAGTTATGCTGTTTTTTAAGTGGAAAATCATTTAATCCTAATAAAACAAAAATAAAATATATTTATATATAATAATAATAATATTTTTAAAATCTTCCTCTCACATATTTATTCAGAAAGGATTTTTTTGTAACATAAGGGCATTATATTGCGTGGTTCTGTTTCACTGATATATAATTTAAAAAAAATTATGTAAAATCGATGTGTGCAATTTGCATAGTTTATTAAATTCTGAAATCTGGGTGGATGAGTAAGTAAGTGTTTATTAACAAAGAAGTAACTATTGGAAACAGAAATCGTAACTTCGACCGCGGTCAAGTGATGAGGACGACACTTTTTCAGGCAGTCAACATTCCAAACTTCCAAGTCACGAATATGTGAGAACTTTGAGCTGCGACACATTTACGTACATCAGCCCCTCCATACGGAAGGTCTTCAATGGCACCAGGATTGGAACCCGTGATTTGAAAACAAAATGGTCGCAAGTTCATGACCATGACCACAAGGTTAGCGCGATCATTTTGACCTGTCGATTAGAATAACTAATTCAAAATCAAAATGTTTAAATAAGCTTAAATTGTGCATTTCTAGTACATGAAAAAAATGTGAGTCACGGCCATGGTAACAAAGATTGTAACTTGAAATGCAAATCATAAGACAGAGACTCAATTTCATGTTTTATAGAAGACCCGACCCATTCTGCAAAATTATGGATTCCGTTTCAAAAAAGATGAAGATGTACCTCAAGCTATCACTTGGCGTTAAGCAGTGGCCAAAAAAGTAAGATAAAAGCTCAGGTATCGTCACCGACATTTCCAAATGATGAAAACGGCACCTATTCTGTCACTCCATTCTCCAAACTTATGTACCAAGCCAACGTGAGGACTTGATCCTCGACAGATTTATTGCACAACAGTTCTTCAACACAGCTTATTTTTGTGTCAACAGGGCTCAACAGAAACATTGCCGATCATAAGTTAACGACTACCGTTGTCTTATTTATGTGTTTACGGTAGCTTAGAGGTCATGGTTGAAGGCTTTGTCGAGATACGGGTTCAATTCCTGATGCAATTCAAGACCCGCCGTGTAGAGCAAGGGTGTTAAACTTGAAGGAAGAAGATTCGATCTGAGTATCTTCCGTTCCTTCAGCGAATACTTTAGCGATCATACCAAAACGATCATCTTCGCATGATTACTAGTACTGATATATATATATCACACCACCACACTACCCGCATGCCAGTGATTCGGCGAATAGACGAAAGAACGATACCATATTTGTGGCGAGCGTGTGAGCAGTTACGTCACTTTGTGAGTTGCGCCATTCATGCGTGATGCCTTGTGTGGGTTGCGTCATTTGTGCGAGACGGCTTTGTGACGGCTTAATTACGTCTATGTCTGACGGTTAGGTTGCTTTTTCAGTGGATAGATGGCGCCACGATTGCTGCGCGTGAAGGGTGTGGTTCTTTTGTAAGGCAGGGGTCACCAATGAAGGAAGAAGATTCGCGATCTGTGTACCTTCCGTTCCGTAAGCGAGTACTTTAGTGATCACGCCAAAACGATCGTCTTCACGTGATGACTAGTACTGGTTTATATAGATATCCCCCCACCACAAACTCCAAGGCTAACTTGCGACAGACAAACAACGTTTAATTTTAGGTGGGCCTAAAAAAAATCAATATTCATAAGAACTTAAATTTATTTCGAATAATATATATATACATTATTATAAACATAAATAAAAGAACAATAAAATAATGTTTACGTCCTAACACTTGTCATCTCTTCTGTGTTACTATCTTTCCTGTTTCGGGAGAAATTTTGGTACTTCATTATACATTTCTGTATGCCAATATACTGGCCGGGTGACAAAAATGTTCAGTTTTGGGCCGCATGCAACTCCACGATTCACGAGCTTGAAACCCCAGTGTAAAGGGTTTGATGCACGTCGACGACTTAAAGCCATCCATTTGGTGTTGACTGGAAGTCTGGAGAGTGATTTGCCTACTCAGGCTTCGTACTCACCATTTGACCGAGGTTCAAAATTACGAGATACGTTGCCAATAGAAATCGTATTGCCGTAAGTGCGATGGTTGTATATTGTTTACAAGGAATGGCTTCAGTACACAAATGTTCAGTCATCTTTTGCAGTGATAAAATAAATTTTACTCGATTTTGTATCATGCTTAAAAGTAATATAAATTAAGCCTTTGTCATATGATCTCGATTTTTCATCTATATATATATATATAAATGGATGTTTGTATATATGAAATTGCATCACTCCAACACCGTTCAACAGATCACTATGAAAATTAGCATGTATATGTATTTTTTTGTGGAGAAGGCTTTTGTGCTACCTTTTTGTTGCAGTTCCATACCAGGTGGCGCTACAGCATATCAACTTCTGCACCATTCAAGCAATCGCCAAGTTGCCAACAGGATTGCCAAAAAGGATGCCAACTTGGCTCTAGCGCTAACGTTTCGCTGTTTCCATTGAATCGCCATAACAACATACGAAACGGCGTTGATTGCGAATATTATAATTTTAACATAAAATAAATAAAATAAAGTAATATTAACGCATTAAACATCCACAAATATAAATTATTTACATTATTTTGAGCATTCATTACACAAATTTGTAACAATGTTCCTTTTGCTAAGCAGAGATCAGCTTAGGAAGGTGTTTTCAAAAATGGATCCACAAGGGAGTTACGGGGGTGGTATAAATAAAAAAAACAACTTTATATCAGCTATTAGACCTATAGAGTTAAAATTTAACAAATATGGTTTTTTTGTTCAGCTGAGATATGCAAAAGCCTTTTTTGTAATTTTTTTGTTTAATTTGCAATTCACGTAAAATTAACTCATTAAAAACTTCTTTATCCTTCAGTCTGTATTGTTTAACCTTTCAATTCACCCACGCGAAGAACGGGTATACCGCTAGTTAGATATATATTTAATTCAACATAAATAACGAAGTAATAAACATAGTAAGGAAAAAGAAAAATAAGTGTTTAGATATTAAATAGAAAACGAGCTAATACAAGCAAAAATAATTCTCTTCTGAATAAAGCACATTTCGGCAGATGCAGAAATACGGGGTTACATCTAAACGAGCCACGTGGTCTACGTTGCATTACATTTGCAACCACAACGTTGCTGCTCTCGAATGAACTGCAAATTAACTGAGAAATGTGCTACCTCTCTCGAGAAAGTAATGAACATCTTTTAAAAATTTAATTTCGAAATTTATGAATCATGACGTTTCTCGCTCTGCCGCAGACAAAGCTGAACATCTGGAATCGGTCTAAAGTGGCGAAGTCAGATAATTCGGGGTGGTACTTAAATGAAACATGACGATGAAAATGGAGATGAAAAGAGAAATGATTTCGAATATTATTTAATGCGATTTGGTTGGGAGTATAATCTAGAGAAATTACTTATATAATCATCGGGGTTAAGGTTAAATTGCATTACATGTCTAAATAAAGAAAGTTTTCGATGCAATTTTTGTCCTAAATTATATACCTAAAATGTATACACACTTTAGTGAAGAAAAATGTATATATATATATTGTCATAAGTATTACAGTGAATAATAATTACAAAATTACGTACATTGTTGGAAATTTTCCGTACTTTGTTGAGGATATCTCTCAGACTAACTACTGTAATTGTGTGACTAGCCGTTTCAATTTCATAGCGTATGTTCTCTTGTGTGCACGGTTTCTTACTATAAACCACATTCTTGAGGTAACCCATAAGTAAAAGAGACTGCATCACTTGGAAAACAAAACTTGCATCATTTTATCCTGCTCGAGGTACCATTCACAAAACTGAATTCTTCAGTCAGGATCGTTCTCTTTCAGTGAGTAACACAATTGTGGTATGTAAACTTTTCATTTTGCACTTTGCAAAATAGGATCTAAGCTAACTCTATTCATGCCTGTTTCACGTGCATATTGTGATGTCGATTATTGTGGTGACTATGGGAATGAATCTAACACTCCAACAGAAGACGCTTCGCTTGTTGATGTGCGTATTTGGTCTGATCGTCGTCCCTTATGTATACCCATTATTGTTCCATCAGTTTCAAACTTATCGCGAAGGCGAGCAATGTTTAAACGTGTTCGTGGTTCCGTCCTATATTGTTGCCTCCAATGTTGTTGCACTTTGTTAATATTCTCGAATTTTCAGTACCATTTCAAAATACTTTTTAGCTGATTAAAAGTCAAACGTACTAGAACACCAGCTCCATCATCGCTGATTTTTAAACATGTCGAAACACTTATGTCAACTTTTAACTACAAAAGACATTCATAAGCTCATGACCATGACCCCTCGATGTTATCCACTTTCATAGTCATTATTTGACTACAAAAGACATTCATAAAGCTCAAATGTGACCACTCGGTAATATCCACTCTCTGATGTAATTTGACTGCAAAGACATTCATGAGATCACGACAAAGCGACCCTCGGTGTTATCACTCCTCTCATAATTATTGTACATTTACAAAGAGGTTAATAAACTTACAACTAGGCCCTTCACTCTACCGCGGCGCTTTCCATAATTTCATATATAAGCCAGCAGAGTGCCCATAGCAAGAGTGGCTTATACATAGAATATAATTCAAGTCTGGTTCTACAAATTTATTTTTTTATTTCATAAAAACTTTCAGCAATAAAATAACAGCAATTTTAAGATAGTGATACTAGTACGATGTTTTTCGTAACTGGCAACTTTTACAACTTAAATCCGCAGCTAATGCGGAAGTATTAAACTTAAGCAGCATTTAACTTATTACCCAGTCTTAAAGTGTGTATACAATTTTTTTATCACCCCTGTATAATTGACCTTTTTTAAGACAATATTATTTAAAATTGAATAAGCACTGCTTGTTGTAATTTTCATAAAGCTGTTTCTAAAAATGTGCGCATAAAAGCTCTTAAGAATAAGTATTGAAATTCAGTTATTTGAAGTTTTCATCAAAAAATAAAGACTGTTCAGTTCTAAAAAAGGAAAACACAATATTTATATGAAAAAAAGGATTCGATTCCCATACCTTGAGGCTTCGTTCACTTATCTACATAATGATTTTGTACATTTAAACATGTGTTGTATTTGCATACAAAATTCAGGATTCCCAAGTTATACTATTCTGCTACCAGTTCATTAAGCCTTCTATTCATTGCATTCAAACAAAAGACCAATTTTCTCGACAGCAGGCACAAATGATTCCACGTCTTTCCTCCTAAGCATTTCTGAGGCGAAGGCAGCTGTTTTGGCAGTGATTAAAAGTTGGAGGGTGCATTGATCCCCTGGCTTTATGCAGTAACGGCAGAAGAGAATCACAAAAGAATTCAGAAACCAATGAACAAATACGACGAATGTGTTTACATACGTATAAATTAATATGTAGAAGAAATAAAAAGAGATTTATAAAAGATTGTAATAATAAAAAATAAGGGGGTCGGCAATACTTGGCGTTTTTATTTTTACATAACTAAAGGTTTTCATTTTCTGTTTCCATGGCTTATATATTTTCCCCCAAACTTTCATTCCTGAGATGAGTTATGGAAATAAATTTAGAATGAGGTGGCTGGCAACACCCTGTTTTGCCATTGCTTATACTTTATACATCTGAGAAAATAACCAAGAACTGCAGAAACCCGGTGGCAGAAGTGCAGTGACGAAATCATTTTTAATTAACAGCTCACTACGAAGCTACTCAAGCGCTGATTTCAGGAAGAGGCAGAGACATCTCAGTCAGATTCTACCTAAGTAGGGTTTCGGAAATCATTTCAGTAAAGAAAGAACTTCCATACAAACATAACTGACGACAATAAGATGTGACAAACGCTTACATCCCGCGAATATGGTTCCTCTTTGACTATCGATTACTATAACACGTAAGAGATAAATCGATTACCATTCATTTCGTTAGGGACAAAAATTCCTCAAACAAAAGGCGAAAAAGAGCCAAAATCTACGGCTCAAATAGACTCGGTCACCAAGTAGAAAAGAGTTCATCCGAGATAAAGGTTAGGGAGAGATATTGACCTTCTCTGATCATAAACGCTACAGTAGCGGAATTGGCTGAACACGGTAAGATCTTGGAGTACATTAAAATGCAGTCGAGTGAAATTTAGAATGTGGAGGTTTTAAAATCGATACCGTTCTAACTGTGAACAATGCAGGGGTTATTAGGGTAACAAAGATGCTTTGGCCACGGAAGGGTGGGCTGCTAAATGCTTCGAAATGTCTTCTTTGTTCCGAGGAATGCGTTTACTTGGGCTTAACTTTTGTGGTTCCCTTTAGATCTTCTGGGTGATGAGGAGTTATTTTAAATGCGAGATTACGGTTTTATTTTTTATTTGCAATTGTGACCATTTAGGATCGTTATTTTCGAAGGAGTTGGGCATTTTGTATATCCTCTTATTTCCAAGTTGTTTAGCTTTTTCGAACTCTTATATCCATAATTTTTTAATGGGATCCAATAAGAATTAAGTAATTATATATCTGGCGAGAAAAGTCTTAATAAATAAAAAGAATCTAGAAACTTTTTAAATTTGCCTGAATGCATAACTGAAAAAAAATTAAGAAACTCATTAACACTTAGATTCAAGTTTCAGTAATTTCGAGTTGTTAAGAGGTGCGAAGTTTCGAAGTTAGTTTTTTTAATAAATATATTAGTAATCTTCTTTTTCAATGCAATTGACTATGCACGATATTTATTTTAAATTTGAAAAAATGAAATTTCACTTGTGGTTTCAAATTTATCTTTGTAAATATGCGATAAACATTTAAATTTGTAAAAGGGACATCCTTTTAATATCAAAATGGGAAGATACAAAGCATTGAAAATTTGTACAAAATCATCTACACAGATCAACTGCTTAAATAGTGTTCCCAAATTTGGCAGCCAGCCAGTCGTGATTTCTCATGAAGGCCATGAAAATAATGAAACTCTATCAGCGCAGAAATAACCTAAAGTCGCTTGTTGAAAAAAATCCCACTGTGAAAGTAGGTTCCGGAAGAATCAGCATGAAGAAAATTACGCGTCTCAGCAAGCACCATCTATCAGTAGGAATGGCATTTGAGGACGGCAAAATTGTGCGTAGAGATATTACGACACATCAGGTTGTACCTTCTCAATCATTCACACGATTCATTTCTTTTAAAACATGATATCCAAGTGGACTTTAAAAGCGCATCTCACACTTGTATAGAACACCCTTGAGGACTAATAATGTAGAGGCGTGTAGAGGTCAACAGGCTCCCCAAGATTTAAAACGATTTCTGAGGCATGGAAATTTTGGGGTTACCACTCAGTGACGCATTGCAGTATACCAGTGGTCTTCAAACTGTGTTCCACGGAACCCTGGTTTCCGAGTCACGATAAAAATATCGAAAGAAACAAATATAACCCTTCTTATAGTTCACGTTCTCTATGAAGTTTGTATAATTAAAGTATCCAAAACTCTATAGTCATTAAAACTGAAATTTTATTTGTATAAAAATAACATTATTTTTAGCTTACTTTTTTAAAAACTTTTATTACAATACAAAAATGAAAGAATAATTTAAATGTTTTACATCTTTTTATACATATATACTTTCTACCTATAAATTACAATACGAATATTCTATTGTTTTACTATCTCAGTAATTTTGGCAATGCTCGTTTGGCTGAGGCACAATATCTTGCAGAAACTAGAAGTGAGCTTTCTAATGGAAACACTTTTTGCATTTGTTGAAAAACACTTACTATAATGAAGGAGAGGAAAACTTTTATCCAGCAAGATTTGATGCTAAAAAATCTAAATTTAAGCAAGAACATTTTTATATTTTAGGTTGCAGGAGATTTAAATACAAAATACACGAGATTTCTCCACACACGAAGGGTGTAAACATTTTTGTAATGCACCACTCAGAACATTGTGTGTATTTGTGAAAATACGTTTCTCAATGGAAGTGGCTATAAAAACAAAGTATAAAAACAAATTAAGTTCAGAATATGTAATACGATTTGGATTTAAGGTGTATATCCATTTACGTTTGAAGACAAGTGATTTTAAAAGTGCAAAATGGATAATTTTCATGATATTTAATTGACAAAAAGCAGATTGAAGTACATGTACATAAAATTGTTTTATGGACATTTTTGACAAAAGAAAAATTATTTAAATACAATATTTCGGCAAAAATTAACTTAGAATAAATTTTTTTCCAAATGTTCTTCTTTTATGAAAATGCTTCTATTCTAATAATATTTTTGCCTGTATATAGCTCACACCTACTGCAGAGGAAGCTCAGCTGAATTTTTTTTGAAATATATAACTTAGAAATTGGGTTTTATTCATATTTTGACAACAGAGGGAGTAATTTTAAGAAAAAAAGCATGACAATTATTTAAGTAGGTGGTAACTGTGAGGTTGGTGCCAAGGCTCATGGTTGCAGGGCATGGGGCGAGGTATACATGCACCGGCTCAGAACACGAAAGAGAGGTATTTGGAAAAATTTATTCTAAGTAACCTTAACTATTTAAATATTTTTGTCAAATCACTTCATGTGTCAATCCGTGACACTAAATATATGATATTATTCGTACTTTTTAAAATCATCGAATCGAAATATATATTTGACTATAACTTCTACGAGAAGCACATTGCGAAACAAGCACATATCCCAGTTATCAAATATAATGCATGGATAAGCTGACACTTGGATCACAAATTAGTATTGTTGGTAGAAATTATATTAAAATATTAGATTATTATTTTTAATAATAAATGCAATACTTTTTAATTGTCTTTACGTAAAGTGCCTATAACATGTTGAGTCGCGCAAAAATATTATTTTAAAATATTCTTCAGAAGCCATGTGTAATGAATGGGGGTTCCACGAAAGCATAGTTCTCGGTTCTGTGAGGAGTTGAAAAAGACTGTTCTGGTGACCAAGGACTGCGTTTACCAAAACCCCACTTGAGGATTCCATGATGAAGCTAACAGTCTTACAGATAGCCTCATTTTTGTCACGGAAAAATTAATATGCATTTAGCTCTGTTTCAGAGACAAACGTTATATTAATACATATTAATCAATAAGGTTTTATGTGAATTTAAATTAGTATCCATTAGAACGTATTTAAAACAAAAAGTAAAGTAATAGAAACAGAAGAATAAGTTATTTTTTAAAAAACATTTGCTTCATATTATTTTTACGTAATATGTAAAACAAATTGAAAATGAATTTAGATTTTGGTTTGGTAAAAAGAATGAATTATTACTTTTACTAAGAAGTCCTAATAAATTTTGGTGAAATGAACTCTATTTAAAACAAACACTGAAAGAGAAATTGGGGATTTACTTGGAATTTAAGTGTGAAGGGCGCTAAGTACTGCTTCAACTTCGGTTGAAAAATATCACTGCAGAACAAATTTTTTTTGGAACATTTTCAGGGATTCTGTCTGTAAACAAAACGATGATATAGTCCATATATAAGGAAAAATGGTTTTTCTATTAGAAATACACTTAACAGTAACTAAAGCCAGATAAATGGAGATGATTTGTGAAGAGGTAGCGGAGATTATTTTTAATTCCGGTGCACAGTTCAAAGATTGTTAATAATATGTATAATAGAAAAGCCGTTACTCATTCGCTTTTGCTGAGTGCTTCACGATGTTGCGTTATATAATGTTTGCAGAAATTATTGATATTTTCAACTTTGCTAAGCGTTTACGTTTTATCGAAAACATTCTTATAGACGCTAGTGGAGCACAAAAGGGGTCGAACACTTTCAAAATAGACGCAATTTTTTAATCGTTGTAATCTCATGTATATTCTCCATCTGAAAAGTACCAATGTGCGCCACTTTGTCACAACTCATGATTTGAAAAATACACATTCTTCTCTGTTTTGAGTTTCTAAAAGCGAATGTATTTTCTGTAATTTTTCCTTGCAAGTATTTGCGTAACATCCATTTTCAACACGATACTTGGATACGTTCTTAGCTTATCTCTACTCAACAAAAGAAGCATGTTTACCAAATTTCTTGTCAGTTGGCATAATAGTTCAGAAACTGGCAATTTTATCTATAACCCCCCTAAGTAGTTTATTTCTCCCAAAACCCGTTCTAAGCGGATCTATACTCAACAAAAGAAGCATTCTTATTAAATTTCAAGTCTGAAGGTGTAATAGTTCGGAGATCTTGTGACCACAGAGTGAGTTTATTTTCTCCCTCCCATATATATACATTTACTTAAACTTATTAAGGAATAATTGTTAACATTTCAAAATGCTTTTAAAAAATGAATTTTCTTTCTTAATTTAACCTTGGTGCTCTTAATTAGAAAACTTTCATGCATTGAGATAAAAAGGGAAATTTATCAGAATCAAGTTTAGAACATCAAAGTCTTAAAAATAAAACTACAATGGGTTTCTCTCTCTCTCTCATCATCCTTTTTACTATTCAAAATTATTGAATATAATACTTTTATTCAAATTCAAAACAATCAATTTAGTAGTTTGGAAAGTTCCCGAAATGAAATAAGACGAGAAACGTGACTTAAAGCTTAAATTTTCTTGAACAGGATTACGTGTCATGCTGCTGAATTTTGTTAAATTATTCTTTTTCAAAATTTGACGAATCAAACTAGTGTTTGCCATCAATGGAAGAACTGTTTAGAATTAATAAGCTCTTCAAAAAGTTTGTTTAACAAACTAATATCATAAACATTAAAGCATAAGAGTTAAAATACAGATTACTGACATTATAAAATTAAATTAAAGTTGCCTTAGAGCTCTGTGAAGCCTTATGAAGCAAAATATAATTATTTTGAGCATATATACAAGAACCCTGCTTTCCTGATTGCCACAAAACGTCAGCTGATAAAATATGGTACATAGTTTAAAACAAACTTTCCTAGTTATTCCAAGATTCTTTTTTTCTTGATTTCAGCCTGAAGCCGATTGGAACACCTGTTCACACTGGTAGGGAAAGAGAATAAATTATTAACGGCCAGTGAAATTTTCTTTTTTACAGTCATTTGCGTTATGGTACTGCGTAAAATTTAAAAAAATGGGTTCTCAAAGCCTTATGGATAGCACTAAATAAAACTTTTATGCAAGCAAAAAATGAGAGATTAATGAATCTAAAACGGTGAAAGTAATCTATTTCGCCCCTTTTTCATAGCAAAATTCATGCCTGATATCTTAGATTGCGATTAATTATAACATGGATTTATGTACAGAAAGCGCAACTGAAAATGTAATAATATTAAAGAAAAGTTATAACGTATTTATTACAATCATAATAATTAGATCACCCTTTTCCTAAATAAAAAAAAACAGTTTCTCAGTAGAAAAGGACGCCAAACAAACCAAGGAAATGAAATTATTTAAGTACGCGCGGTGTCAATTTATATATAATCTCGAGAGATATTATTCGATGTCTACGTTCTCTCGAAAGGAAACGACTTGGCATTTCCAAAACTTGCTCCAAATGACAGTTTCACTAACATCTCCCTGCGTTAGATTCCATTAATCCAGGGTTATTTCGAATTTTTCATAGAATAAACGAAATTTGAAAATTCCATTTCAAAATGCCTACAAACGAATAGACTCATTTACCTTGCACGTTAAATACTTTTAAAAACAGGAATATCGAAGAAGAGTGGCAGTAATTATAGAACAAAAAGAATTCCAAGTTAGAAGTTCCTTAATTACACACCTTCCATTCCCAGTGGGAAAAATAGGAGACATTTTGTTTTGCATTTATTATAGATTTTATTTGAAAAGATATTTCCAAGCATGTTGAAAAGAGTTTTATTTTAACAACATTTTTCGTGGAAATTTAGCATGTTTATTTATAAATTTTTAATGGAAATTCTTGAAATACACACCTGACTGTTTTGAAACTAATTTAAATTACAATTGTAACCATTATTTTCATTCTTGTGGATCGGGGGTCAAAAGAAATTCATCACGTGGCCGCGGTAGCCGAGTGGAATAGGATCGGATGGTGGTTTGCCTTGTGCAGTTCAGAGCTGGTACCCACCAGAACCCGCCGTGTGGGGCGGTGATGGACATTAAATCTGTTGAGAGCTGAAACGTCCTCCCGGTGGTGTGGTGTGGTACGTTGGGAAGGGGTGCCAGCTAAGGTGTCGTCCACGTCGCGGCCATGGTTCTACAAAATTTACGTGGTCCGCCCGCCAAAGCCTCGTGTAGCTGAACAGTGCGACGTTAATATTCAATCAATCAATCAATCAAGAAATTCATCACGACAAATGACTAGATGTACGCCAGTTGTTAGCCGTAGCTTTGAGCACCATGCAGGTGACAGTACGATTTGCTAGGTTCCACTGCAATTTGGAGAAACCATCTCCCTGGAGGTTAACAGTGGCCTCACATCTGTCTTTTCCTTCCTCCAGCCTCACGAGAGCACTTGCGACGACGCGCGAATACGTCCATACCGCGCATGGGTACTATACCTTACGGCTACCTGTCTTCTCCGGAGTTTGCGAGATTCGAGCCCACACCACGGCACGCGAAACCAGCAGCGTCACGAAGCACTATACTGGATGGGCGTAGCAGCTGATTTTCTAAAGCAGCAGAAACGCCCTCTGGCGACCATCCATCTTTAGTAGTGGCCAGGTGAGGGAAGAAAGTGGTCTTTATGAAAAACCATTCAAGTTCTTTGCCAAAAATTTTAGTTAATGATTTGTATAATTTAACTTAAATGGAAAAAAAAGTTGTTACGCTAAAGAATATTTCTCTGAACCCAACCCTGAATCTATTATGTTTAGTTTAATCTTTAACATCCAATCCACTACAAACTATCATATGTTTATGATCTTTCAAGGTTCATGGTATTCTGTCAAAGTTCCATCCTTGACCGGCTGAATTCAAGGAAATTAATTTGAAATTTTGACAATACACCAACGCCATATTTATCAACTTACCTTATTCTTAGTATAAGTAGCAAGCATATTAACATAAGTAATGATACTATTTTTCCAATAAAATTTTAAAAAATACCGTGTTTTTTGTTGTTGTTTTTTTCCTATTTAGGGGAGACATTTATGTATAAATTATATATATGCCAAATCCTGTTTTTACACGACTTTGGATAAACATGAATGAAACAGTAATATAAAAAGAAACTTTTTGATCAATTCCTTGGAATCAACAAGAAAAATTTCATTTTAGCTACTTTTTGTTAAATAGTTACAATTAACATAAATATGTATATACATACGACAGAATCACAACATGAAGTGGTAATGAATTTTTATTAATTATCATTAAAGTATCGTATTGTGTCATCAACAACAATCGTGTATATACAATTTCAGTTCAATTGAAAGACTTAAAACGTGAGGAAAAAAATCTTGTAAAATTCTGACGCAAGTCGCTAAAAATATCTATGTATCTCTAATTCTTTAAATCATTAATTTCAGTCAATTCATTTTAATTAATTATAATTAAATCATCGTATTTATACCCAAAACAATAATGTATATGTAGGCGACAAGCTCAAAGGAACGCTTTAAAATGCTTAGAGATAAAAAGAAACCTTTACTAAAATATTTTGTGCAATTAGCGAAATATGCACCATCATGGCTGTATTTGTAATTCAGAATATTTGGTTTGTCGATTTTGATTTTTATTAATTATAATTTATTGTGTGTTGTCATCCAAAATAATCAGTATTGCATAAAATTTCAGCTCAGGGCACTTTCCGAAATGTATTTTATTGACGATTGAAAATTTCCTCAAGATAAATAAATAAATATATAGAGAGTGTGAACTAATAGCAGGACTTGAAAAAAGTTAATAGTCTTTATACACGACTTATATTTTTTGATTTAGCAATATCGACCGAATTATGAGAATAAAATTTTGCGTATACAACAGCCTAAACAAAATACAAAGTTAACTCCTGAATTTGTTCTTAAATTCACGGAATGAGAGAGTGAGTGTTTATTATTGACTCACACTATATATACCGCAACACAAGGATTATTCGCGAAGAACCTCGTAATTTTGGTCAAGTGACAGGGACGACATTTGAGCTGGCATTCATCTCTCCAATCTTATATATTTTATCGAGTCCTCTACATTAAACAGAAATTTTAATTGAATAATGTGCTTGAATCAAAAATATTTCAAGATTGAAATTAAAGAACTATATATAGGAGGCGTATCTCGTATTAAACATGGCAGCCTCACAAATGTCGTAAAATTCTGGTATGATTCTCAAATAAGCAGATAGAAATATTTGACATTTCCCCATCCTCGACATAATCTATAATATCGTTTTGCTATCCTAATGTCAGATTCAATGCCGAATAAATCCCTTTCTACGAATAATGTTTGTTAGAGAAAACTAGAGCCGAATGGATGTGGGTGTTTTGGCAGAGGGAATTGGAAATGCCAAATGTCTACTGACAGTGCGGTCAATGTCTGGAGAAGTTAAGGAGTTAGTTCAGTGAAGTTTGGATTTCTGCTCGCAAAGTACGGAATTTAAGATTCCCAATCGATTGACGGCTCTTGTAAAATAGCTTACTTTGATTTTATTACAAATGGAAATTTTCCTGTTTTATGCTGTAACATTTTTTAACTATACTTATATATTGTATTTCAAGTATTTATCGAATCTACTCCAATCTAAGCCGTACCCCGAATTCTCAAAATATTTTTGTGACAAAATGTTGTCATCGATTCTAAGCCGCACACCCAATTCCTTACTCATTTTTGAAAAAAAAAATTTAAAAAAAAAGAGTGTGTGTCCTTATGATCACACGATAGAAGTGATAACTTCAAATTTTCAAGGATTAGTTCGGTGAATGAAAAACAAAGGGGTATTAGTATTATCATTAAAATTATTTATTCATATGTCTGTACTTTCGCGAGAGTAATATTTTTTGGTACTTGAAATAATACAATCATATTTGTGAGTTAATTATATTCTAAGAAGGAAACAATAGGTTTATGGTAGCTGAAGAAATGGGGGCTTTAAATACTTAAGTTCAAAATTACTTAAATATCTAAAAAAAACTCCGTCAAGCGTTGTTCTGCCCTTTGTCGTGCTTTCATTTGGATCATTTGACATAATTAAAATGAATTTTTGATTTTAAAAAATCTATTAAAGGCCTTGATTTGTCTTGAAAAATCATCATTAAAATCCCCACTTAAAATAATAGGCAACTTGTTTAGAAGAGATGATCCGGTTTCAGTGTAGGCAACTAAATTTTTGTCAATGAGTTCAATAATTTTCTCTATATTTTGATTTGGTGAAATATAAATAGTAATCCACACACACATTAGAATTATCTGTCCATTTTCTGCTCTACATTTCGCTGCACAAGTTCCTCCAATACATTACTCATTAAACCCAAATGATTCAGCAGTATTGTTACGAGTAGTATTGTTACCACTCAGTAGAACTGTTACCATTGTATTAAAAGAAATCGTATACAAAAAATTTCCTAAATACGAGCAGACAACGATGTTTAGGATAGACTGAATTAGTGGAGATAAACTACGGAATGGGATAAATCATCGATGGAAGTGGCCAGAATGGACGGCTACGTGTTTCCTTTTGAAAGGGGTTGAAACTCAATTTCCCCATTCAACAAATGTTTTGCCTTCGATTCTAACCTGCACCCGATTTTCAGTTGCATTAACATTGGAAAAATAATGTGGCTTCGATTCGGTAAAATACGGTGACCTGAAACGATTTAAGAAGAAGTTATCCTAAGGCAAAACGGCTGCTTTTTACCGAAATCAAGATTTTGCGTATATAGAGATTTATAGCATCGGCTCATAGACTAAGGATTTGTACACTACTTTTTTGATTTTTGCCGCCCAGTGGCGAGCAGAATCATGAAATGTTTTTTTTCGCTCCAAGTGATATATAGATTCTTCTCTCACTACCTGATATGAAACAGCTGCTGAGTAGTATCTTGGATTAATGGTTATTATCCATCTTTATCTTTTCCGACACCAAGAGGTGAATAGATTCACAACAGATGGCTTTCCTTAACAGTGATTTATAGAAGGATCAAATGTCATAGCTGTGAGTTATGAAGCAAAGTAGAAAAAACGGGCGAAGCATCTTTATTAATGGAATTGAAAACATTTTAATAAATGGTTGTATTACAAAAGGTATTTGAAATTATGGCCAGAAGTCGTGTGGCATATTTGCCAACAATGCTGCATGGAATTTATGACGTTCTGGAAGATTCCTCCAGGAAGTCTTGTGGTAGATGGCTCTATACGGAAAGTTTCGTGAACACCAAGTAAATTACTTGTTTGCGATCCATTTTCGAGGTAGTAGGGGATGAGCATAATCAAACTGCAGGAGCTGGATACTGATAGTTTTGGCGAAAGCTGATTGTGTGTGTAAAGAGCACGCCACTCAGCGTTTGTACCAAGAACTATACTCAAACAGGCGTGTTCCACAAATGTGAACAGAAGGTTACATGGGACAGGTCTTTTAACGAATACCTGGTTTACTTTTGTGTGCAGGGCGCCCGTTCGTTTTACATTTGAAGACACTCGTTAGGTGAATATCTGTAGATGCATGGGAGGATACATGACATTGCAGGATTCTTCCAGAACGTAAGCAATTTCATGCAGCCTCAGTGTCAGGAATGCCGGACAACTTCTTGTCGTAATTTCAAACACTGTTGTTGTACAACCGTACAATAAAATGTTTTTTGTTCCATTAATGTGCTGCTGTTTATGTTCTTTTTCTCTGCTTTTTTGCACTATAGATCGCAACCACGCATTTGTAACCTTGCCATCTTATGTGAAGTCACATTTATTCCCCTATACACCCTGCAAGTTTGTCGGTCTGGTAGCGAATCACCCTGTATAATATATATAGTCAGCGTAGTAGTATATGATTATGGATGACTATAGAGGATTGTAGATGATTGCGGAAGACATTAGTCCCAAAGTCACAATGTCCTATGTCAACTCTTTCAGAATTCAGCATTACACCTGTTATTGAATCATCATAGCTGAGGTATTTGGGAGTTACAAACATCCATGCCTCCCTCAGGATTCGAACCCCTATCACAACGGCCTACCAGTCATCTTCATTAATCATTACTGCCATATGGGTGGCATGTTCAAATATTTATTTTTAGTGGTAAGTTAAAAGACAACTGAGCATCATAACAAACATAACACATAGGGGAAAATGACGCTGTTAAATCAATAAATTTAGAGTAGTCCTCGTCATCCAATATCACTATCAAATCGAAATGCAAGGAACAAGAGGTCCATGTTCTGTCTTAGATTGCATAGAGAGCAGAGAGAGTCTCATACTCCGCTGATGGGATGGAGGTCCTTGCGGAGACAGTCATGACCAGAAATGAGACCTAACATCGTAACAGATTTCTTTCTTGGTCATCGGGGTAATTCACAAAACCGTTGAAGTCATGGTACATTTATGTTCCTGGAAGTGAGTTCTTGGGAAAAGTTGGTTCCTAACATTTAACCTGATGCGGAATGTGATTATCGGAGGACTGGGGCTCCTTTTTAGCCAAATGATTAACAGTCTCATTACCCTGAACTCGATAATGGGCATGGATCGATTGAGGTGCAACCTCTTTGTCATTACTGATAAGCCAATTGAGAAGATCAAAACAACATTTAACAGTTGAGGAAAGGAAATAACTTTTTGAGACAACAGCTTGAAGGGCGGATTTAGAGTCCGATAAAAGTGATCTAAACGTGTTTACAGTTGCAAAAGGCATAGGTAAATCGTAGCTATTTCATCGTCAAAGGAAGTTTTAGAAGGGCCAATGAGTATATATAACCTCGCTGTAAACACCTGCACCAGTGTTAATAGAGTCACCCAATCTGGAGCCATCCGTATATACTCGTAACTATTTTCTTCCAAGTATCAATAATTAATTGATTCATTTTTGCTTGTCCTAGACGGTGGAGGAGTTCATCCTCAAAATTGAAGCCCAAAACTGAGATCACCTCATATACTCCTTTTCACGAAACCACTTCGTGTCTTCAGTTGTGATACCCCGTGCTCTGGGGGTATCATCCACGGGACTTATGTTTGGGGGAATGAAAGATGGACCACTAAGCTCTGCCATAGTAAATTAGTTTATTATGATCTTAATTTATGTACAATAAAACAACACTAGTCTAGGAGGCATGGGGTATGCGACGTAAACCGAAATTCTGACAAATGTGCGTTAACCATTGAATCTATATTTATAGATTATTTCTAATTTAATATAATCCGCTCTAGTTTTAAAAGCAATCAAACTGTTTTCCCACTGTTTCCTTGGGGCGTATGGTTTAAAGCGTAAAAACTTCGATCTAGCGCCCGGCTTTGAATACTCTTCAAATTCTCACCTACTTTTAATCAGTTTACTGGCCTTAAGGCCACTTAGAATCCAAAAAACTCTTCTACTAGAACTTCCCCAGAATTTTTCCTCACTTCATTGCCCCCCTTTCTCTCCCTTCCTTACCCTTTTCCCTTCATTTCACTTAGCTTTTTTCTCCCATTAGCGTAACGCGTTAAAAACGCTCAATATATACAATTCCCAAATCTGCATAACCCACTCTCTTCTCGGGTTGGTTGGAAGGGAAATTCCATTCTTCCCCAAAAAATATCCCATGAGGATTATTAAAAGACGTACCAATAAAGCCCCGTCACACAGCTTCCAGTAAAGCTCATAGGAAACGTCGTCTAGGGGACGTCCATAAAAAATGAACCAATCGAATCGACGGTTTTTTTATTTTCAAAAAGAGGACAATATTTGTACTGTGAACCCATTCTCCATATCTCGGCGTAATTAACAATGCTTGCAGAAAAAACTTTGATTTTCAACGGATTACGTATACATCGGCCCCATTAAGACGGGATTTTAAACGCTACGCAAACACAAGTACATCGAGTCTTCCCAGATTTAACATTCCTCAGCACCTTTACACTAAAGGTATTTAGCTCCATCAGAAATGTAACCGAAGGGTGGAATTTAAGATGTAGAGGATGCCAAGAAATCGATACCGTTCTAAATGCAAACAATAGAAGGGGTTATTAGGGTAACAAAGATGGAAGGGTGGGCTGCTAAATGCTTCGAAATGTCTTAATTGTTCCCAAAAGGAATGCTGCGTTCACCTGGGGGGGGAACTTTTGGATTCCCTTTGATCTCCGAAGGGGATTTAAAAATTTTTTTTAATTTAATTTTATTTTATTTTTATTTTCTATTGCAACCGTTTAGCGTCATTAATTTCAAAGGATTTGGGTATTTTTTTTTACCCTGTTATTTTCCAAGTTGCTTGGGTTTTTGAAAGTTACTGTTTCTTAGTTTCTTTGAATGTAACCCCTTTAAGAATTAAAGATTTTGTGTGGGTCAAAGAAGAATTTTTAATAAAAAGAATCGATGAATCTTTTAATAATTATTTTTCTTGTCTTTGAAAGGTTTTCCGTGAAAATTTAAGAGTCTCAATTATACAGAGCTTCTCAAACTGTGGGGCTCGCCCTGAGGGGCTGATAACCTAAAAAGGGGGCGGAGCAAACAAAAGTCAAAAAAAAAAGTTATTTAAAAAAATTAATTTTTTGAAAGTAACAAAACAAATAATTCTGCATAAAAAATTTTTAAAACCTGATAAAATACACTGATATAATACACTTACAAAACTGATTAATACACTTAAAATTCAATTTTACATGATATAATACCATAAAACACACTTAAAAATTTATCAGTACTGCACAAATGTTTTTTTATTTGAATGCTAAGTTAAAATGTTTAATAATTATCAACCCCCAAAAGGGTTTTCCTGTATAAAATTATAGGCAAACATTAAAAATTAAATAATTTGTAGGGTTTTTAATTAATTTTAATTCCGAAAAAAAATGTATTCCCCCCCAAATCCCCTTTTTGTTCGTATGCAAACGTATGTGGTGTATTCGGGGAGGGCAGGGGAAAAATAAGAAAAATCCTGAAAATTTTAAAATTTGTTGCCTTCAAGTTCCTTTAGTGCATTCCCAAGCCTGCGGAATAATTTTTGGGTGCAGTGAACTGAAAAGATCATTTGGAAAGACTTTTATATACGTCCGGGGGAATTTTTGCATTGCTGAGCGAGACAAAAGCCTAGGTATTAAAAAGGGGTTAAAATCATTTTTTTAGCTTTTTCGTCAAAGTATTGTATTATCGAATTCAATACATTTTTTTTTGTATGGAGGGGGCGCGATGAAAATTTTTGATTTAATATTGGGTCGCAAGTTTTAAATAGAAGCACTGCATTAAAATTTTTTTCTAAAATTTTTTGTAACTAGTTTTTAGAACCTATATAAATGCAGATTTGAAATTTTTAACATGATTAAACCCCCCTTTGAGTTCTTAAAAAACAATTCCTCCCATTTCTCACAAATTTGGGTTCTACTTTTTTATATATATATATACTCTACTACTATATATTTAAGCATAAATGAACAACTGCTCTCAGCATTTGTACTTCTGAAAGTTTCATTGAGTGTATTTAGTATAACAACAAATATCTTCTCTTATTAGGTAATACTATAATTTACTATACAAATTTCAACATGCTATTTTTGAATCAAAAACAAAAACAAAAAAATTCTTTTTTTGAACTAATATAAAAATATTTAAGCAAATTTGATCTTTTTAAGATTGAGGCAAATACGTAGGAAGCTCCAATTATATTTTTGAATCTCTCGCTTTAAAAAATTGAAAACCGGAAGATTACATACGAAAAGCTAATTATTCTACTCGAAATACAATAAAGTAGCCAAGGTAGCCGAGTGGTCAAGGTCACGGACTCGTGGCTGGCATATCACGAGTATAGAGCTAAATACCGGTGAAGACACCCGTGTAGAGGGAGCCAATGTTCGTTAAATCTGTCGAGACTGAAATTTATTTCTGTTGGTGTGATGTGGAAAATAGGAGAGGTGGGTGTCGTTTCAGATGTCATCATTGTCACTTATCATGGCTACAAATTACGAGGTGCGTTACCAATAGCCATCGTGCAGCTTTATACAGAGAGATGTTAATATAACTCCTGATTATATTAAATCAAAGGCACTCGTGTAGTTGAATATTGTGACGTAAATTTTCCCTCACTCACTTACTGATTATATCGAAAAATTGGAACAATATTTCCTTAAGGATTTTAAGTGACTTTGCGAGCATACTTTTAGTTTGACCACCTTTTAAAAAATTGTAAGATGTATGTTACTAACGAGAAAAAAAACATTGTTTAATATTGACCACAGTAAGAAATCAAAAAGGGAGTGGGAGGGGTTAAACTTCTCTCTCTCTCTGAGGTATATCCCTCTCCTAACTTCCGCATCACATCAAGGCAAGGACTTCGAACCCCGAGAGATTTGGTGTGCATCAGTCTGTTTGTAAGAAGGGTTTTAACTTCCATCAGAAATCAAATAACTGAAGACACACCTTGGTAACAAGGAAAAATATCCACGTTAATCAGCGAAATTTTGTATAGGACATTTTATTACATTTCGATTCTTTGACATATATATCTAAATATACATATATACTAAGCAACAAATGCGTCCTCACAACACAGTTGCTGGATCATTAAATAAGGAGATATAGCAGACGTAATTCACACAATATTAAATTAAAATTCATTTAAGTACAACCCATAAAAGAGTATGTTTATTTCTATAACAATTTCTTTCTTTTTTTTTTATTTTTTAAAAAAAAAAAAACCCCAAAATTGAAAATTTTTTTTTTTTTTAAAAAATTTTTAAAATTTAAATTTTTTTTTTTTTTTTAAAAAAATTGTTTTTTCCCAAAAAACCCCTTATTTTTTTAAAAACCCAAAAAATTTTCTCCGTTTTTAAAAAAAGGTTTTCCTTTTTTTTTAAAAAAGGGGGGGGGGGAAAAAAAAACCCCCTTTTTTAAAAATTTTTTTTTTTCCCAAAATTTTTTTTAAATTCCCCTTTTTTTTTTTTTAAAAAAAAAAAATTTCAAAAAATTTTTAAAAAAAAATTTTTAAAATTTCTTTTTTTTTTTTTTTAAAAAGTTAAAAAAAAAAAATTTTTAAAAAATTTTTTAAAAAAAAATTTTTTTTTTGGGGGGGTTTTAAAAAAAAAAAAAAAAATTTTTTTAAAAATTTTGGGTTTTTTAAAAATTTTAAAAAAAAAAAACCCCAAAAAAAATTTTTTAAAATAAAAAAAAAAAAAAAAATAAAAAAAAACCCTTTTTTTAAAATTTTTAAAATTTTAATTTTTTAAACCCCCCCCTTTTTTTTAAAGGAATCCTTTGGAAAAAAAAAAAAAATTTTTTTGGGGGAAAAAAAAATTTTTTTTAAAAAAAAAAAAAGGGGAAAAAAGGGGGTTTTTAAAAAAGTTTTTAAAAAAAAAAAATTTTTTTTTGGGGGAAAAAAAAAAAAAAGGGGTTTTAAAAAAAAATTTAAAAAAAAAATTTTTTTTTAAGGGAAAAGGAAAAAAAAAAAAAAAAAAATTTTTTTTCCCCCCCAAAGGGAAAAAAAAAAAAAAAGGAAAAAAAAAAATTTTAAAAAAAATTTTAATTAAAAATAAAAGAAAAAAAAAACCCCCCAAAAAAAAAATTTTTTTTTTAAAAAAATTTTTTTTTTAAAAAAAAAATTTTTTTTTTTTTTTTGGGGGTTTTTAAAAAAATTTTTTTTTAAATTTTTTTTTAAAAAAAAAAAAAAAATTAGAAAAAATTTTTTTTTTTTTTGGGGGAAAAAAAAAATTTTTTTTTTTTTTTTTTTTTTAAAAAAAACCCCCAAAAAAACCTTTTAATTTGTTTTTTTTTTAAAAAATTTTTTTTTGGGGGGGGAAAAAAAAAAATGTATTTTTTTTACAAACTCGGGAAAATTTTGGGGTTTTGATTATAATAAATTCTCCACTTCATCTCAATGAGGAAAATTCTTTTAAATAAAAATATTATAGTTCAATTGTGTGTGAGAAAGAAAATTTATTCCTAGATTAATTTTAAATATATTTATGTAGTGATAATTTTATAATACATTTCCATAGGTATCTGTTATAAATTATTAGTATTCTCCGCAATTTTTTCAACTAAATTAAAATATAGCACCACACTTAAGTATTAAATCATCTTCATTTCTTTGTCTCTGAATTAACTGGTTTACCCGTGCACCGTACGGGCACAACCGGGTTTTTTTGATTTTTAGGGCAATAAATTTTTTTTCTTCCCCACTTTTGATTTTTTACCGGTTTTTAAGTTCTTCAGTGTATTAAACAGTGCTAGTAATTAGTGCTCGTGCTTTTAGGAGATGCACTCTGTGTCCATGGTTCTGATATACTTCTCATCCGGGATTTTTTTCGTGGAGAAAGGGGGAACTTTTCATTGAAGGCAGGAATTTAGATTCTAGAAAATATTCGATAAAGAACAAGGAATGACAAGGTAATGTGCAATTTGTTGCTTGAGAAGAAATGAAAACGGAAAGGTAATTTAAAAAAAGCTGATATTATCTCTGTTCCCATTGCAATGTAAATACTACACCATGCTTCCAAAATCGGGGGTGTGTGCGGTTTTGTGTAAAGGGTGCGGGGTTTTGTGCGGGGGTACATAAAACGATATTTTAACAAATTTTAAAAGAGGTACGAAATTTTTGTTAACGAAAAAAATTCTTTCAAGATATATGAAACATTCCTCATAAAATGAGGAGCATATGAAGAATCTCTGAATGCTTGCTTACAAAAAGGAAGCATTCAGGAATTTTTCTGTTCCACAATTATAAAATAAAAAATATTGTAAAAACTGTAAAATTGAAATTTAAAATAAAATTATTGCATGACTGAACCTTCTTTTAAATCATCTTTTAAAACACCGAAGAAAACAACTCTTTTCTTACTTTGACGATTTTAATATTTCATTTCGAAATAAGACCCAAAAATATTATTTTGAAAATGATAATTTTAAACTGTGTTCTCTCCCTTACCTTTAATTATCTAGTCTTAATACTTTGAATGTTCGTTTTTAACATTATATCATTTTGCCAATATTTATTTTAGCCGATGTGTAAAAGAAATAGTTTAAACCTTATAAAAATGCCTGCATTTTATCCAGCCAAGAATACACTTTTCTTTGCCTTAATAATATCTAAAAAAATAATTTAAAATAATACCTTTGATTTTCTGTGATTTCTTCATTTTAAAGAATGTCATCTTGTAGGTAAATTTAATTTAAAATAACATAAAATATCTTTTTTCTGTAAAAAATATCTAGCGTTTTCACCGGTAAAGTTCTCGAATTTTTTTCCGACGAACACTTACATCAGGAAATTGTTTTGTTGTTGCTAATGCCACCAGTCTTACGGTGTGAGATTGAGGTCCACGAAATTAATTGCGGCAAAGGGCTAGATGTACGCCTGTCGTGAGACGTAGCTTTGAGTACCATACACAGGTGATAGTACGATTTAAAACAGTGCCACCCCAACTTTGAGAGAGATCACACTGGAAGTGGTCAGGCCCCTCCCACCTCTCTTCTTCCTCAACCTCATGAGAGGATTTGATGTTCGATGGCTATTTTAAGAGTAACACTTGCAACAAACATCCATGCCTTCGAACCAAGGTCCTGCGACACACCAATCAGTGTCACTAACCACTATACCAGAAGGACGACTAATATAGTAGAATAAGGAAAGTAATTCTTATTTACAAAAAAAAATTATCTTCATTGCTACAAAATTAAATTAATGCAGTAAAAAAAAATATGTAGAAAGATCTTGCGAAAATTGCATTTTATACATATGTTTACTTGTATAAATATAAGGATTTTTTTTTTTTACAAGCCTTATAATTTAAGTTTCATCGGATTTCGTTTGGGCTATTTTTAAAATTTGAAAGTATCCCCTTTTGTTTTGACGGTATAGTTAATGTTGTTTATCTTGCTATGAACTGTGAATGAAATTATAATCAAAATTTTTTAAGGAATATTCTACGCAATATCTTAACAATTCCCCTCTTAAGAATTATCCATTAAAAATAATGTAATTAAAAGTTCATTAAGTTTTCTTATGGTTTTATTGTTTCTAATTTTCTTTTTTACTCGAAATTCATCTTGCTCTATATGGACCGATTAAACAAGTGATAATTTTTTTTTCTAACTTTCCGTTATTTTGAGAGGAAAAAAGTTTTGAAAACTTTTGATTCATAGGAAATATTTGATCCCCAATATTTATAAAAAATTCATTTTGTTTTTATAAATCCCGCGATAAATTTAAAGCCTTTTTTTAATAAATTTCCGAATTAAAAATTTATTTTTATTTATTTACTTATGCCTTATCTTTTAAAAAAAATCCTTTTCCAGAAACGTATTCTTTAATTAGGTAATAAATTATTCGTGAAAAACTAACTGAAAAGTAATAGCTTTAAATACTTGTCTTAAATAGGTTTTCTTAATTGAACGTCAATATTCATTTAATCTTCCACACACACGATGAAATAAAACAAGTATAAAAATTTAAATAAAATCATTTTACTTAAAAATTCATTTGAAAATTTTCAGCTTCATCGAGCTTCTAAAAAAAGATATGATTAAGTAGTAAAATATGTATTTTTTTAGTCTTTCAAAAGTGTGTATCACTTTAAACAAAAAATACTTATTTTTCAGCTCATCAAAGATTTATATTAAGTAGAGAAAGGAGAAAACATCTCGCATTTTAGCAGAGTTAATCTTTTCTTTTGGTGATGAAAATACTTAAATTATTATGTTATTAATAGGTTTAGTCTGTAACTCAGAAATCTATTACTAGGTTTTATTTTCGACGAAATAATTCTCTCTGGGAATTCTAAAACTTTTATTGAAATCTCTATTTATAACCTGTTAATAATTAATATATCTATTTTAATTTTTATTTATTGTTGGTTTGAATAAAAATTCATAACAGAAGCTAAGTATTCAGAAATGGATTCTGTAAAAAAGAGAGAGAGAGTTACGCTTTTATTTATATTGAAAACATTTCTTACAGACCTCACCTTTGGATTTAAAAAGAACAGGACTTTTTCAGCATAATTATCTCTTACTGCCCCATCACCCTTTCTGAGATAATTCCCTCAAAACTCTTTTTAGTGAATATCTAAGCAAAAGAAAAATTCTTATCAAATTTCAAGTTCATGGATCTAATCAAGTTTAAAAACGGGACTTATTCAACTATGACGTTCCTTTAAAAATTATATATATATATATATATATATATAGTATAATAAAATAAAAGTAAAGAAGTTCTAGAACCTACAGTGATATATATATATGAAATACATTTCAACGAGAAGATTCTTTCAAGATTATTAACTATTATGTTTTTGATGTCATAGCATACTTGAGAAGGCTTGGTACTTTTGAATACACATTCATTTGATATATAGAAGATTTTTCAAATAGCAAACCTACATACACACAACACAGAACAAAAGACGATGAAAAAAAAAATTTTGCAGGCTACATGACGAATGACTACAGTAGGCAAATTTTTCTTTAAAACGAGAACTTTTATATGAAGCAGCAGCCAGACGTTCCAAAATCTACATAAATTCTGAGACAGAGCTTGTGATTGTTGGAAACATAGCGTAGTTGAAATCTTATACAAACTTAGTTATATACTTTCAGATCTTAATTTTTAAAAGATGCAGTCATGATTAAATCCTGTTAGGTGGGAAAATTAGTTAAATACTTCAGTTGCTGTTGAACATCAGCAGTCTGGTATGGACGTGCATTTCCATCCATAAAAACGAAGTTTGGTTCAATAGCACCTCGGAACAACGTACGTGGAGAAGAATGACCTCCCTACTACGTTTACAGAGCCTTAGTCGAAAACGTGGAGCTCAGTCCATCCGTTTAGAATAATCAATGAACAGATGGCAACTCCAAGACCATTGTAACGGTCTCTTTCCATGACCCTTTCCCGACCTCTCTCTAAATCAACTGGCGTTGAGAATTTCTCATGTCTCTGAAATGACTTACATCCGTAAAGAGGAAACGATTTCCTTCATGAAATGTCCAGTTTCTGTGCTGCTTACACCACTCTAAACGGTGCCGCTGATGGCCAACTTTCAAAAGAATGCAAAATTTAGGATGGCAGTCGAATAGGGCCTTTGTGAAGGTGTCTGTCCACGTTAATTCTCAAAACTTGTCGCTCTGTTGCTGTACACAATTGCTAAGAATGACGCTTGCTGACTGGTATTGGGCTCTTTTCATCTGCAGAACGATATATTGGTCATCCACTGGAATTGTTTTCTTAAGGTGCCCACCACTAACCTTTCTAACAGCTGTATCTATGGTTAGATGACTATTCTAGCTAACGAAACTACATTTTTGTTGATTTTGAGCTTGAACGACATTTTGAATGGCATGAAAAGTTGAACAGCACTCTTTGTTGACACAGCAACACTTGTCCAATTATGCTCCTCCTCCATCATTTCAATCATTTTTCCACGTATGAAGTCACCCTGGTGATTGATTCTCTAGCAGTATTTCATAAAAAAACCCCACTATAGCGATATCTTTAATTAGGGTTTTCTTCCTTTTTTGTTTGGTCTTGAGCCGGGGCAGGATGACCCCAAAATTTTGAGTAAACTTAGGGTCTTATAAAGTTTTTTTCCCCTGACATTTGCACACGCATAATATTTCTACTAAATTTCATGTTCATTGTACTGATCGAATAACCCCCTTTTCCTTAATTTCATGTTAACTACTTAATTTACTTTTCCCAAGTTTTTTAAAATTTGTTATATTTATGTATGCATATATACCAATCCACACCCCACACTGCTTTAAAACCTACCTATTGACGAAGCGCCTCCTGTGGCCTTGATAACAGCTGCCACACGACGAGGCATAGGTTCAACAAGTTTCTGAAAACATTCCATGGGAATGTCTTGCCAAATATTGGCTAAAGTTGTCCATAATTCAGAAACGTTCGTTGGTTTTGTGTGATGGCCTTTCACGTCTTGTTCAAAAAACATCCAAAAGTTGCTCAATAGGATTTAAGTCTGAGCTTCTAGGTGGCCAATTTATGATAGAAAATTCAGAGGAATGCTCATCTAATCAGCCAGTAGAAAACCAGCACTTATGAGAGGTACAGTTGTCATACTGAAACATTCCACTACTGTGTGGTTGCAGAACCGCATAAACGGATAGAGGTGATCACCCAGAAACTCTACGTACCGAATTGCATTGAGGAAGGCTGGTACACTCACCAAAGATCCAAACAGTGCTACGAAAAACCACCTCAGACCATTGTTGAATCAACATGCTATTGTACATTTCCAACCTCGCAAGCAGGATCCATGGCTTTATGCGCCTGATGCTATACTCTCAGCCTCCCGTCGGCTTTAAGTAGTCGAAATCGAGACTCATCACTCCATGCTACTCATTTCCACTCCTCTCTTGCCCAGGCAAGATGTGCAGTCCGATGGCAGTAGAGCTTTTTTCTCGGGTCAAAGTCCCGAAACCCCGGTAACGAGCGTTGCATAGTCCGTTGACTGATTGTACGACTGACACCGTTATTCAAATGGGTGAGCTAATGTTTGGCTTCGCTGACTCCGTACACGACTGAGCCGTCTCTCACCACGCTCTGTCAAGGCTAATTGTCCTTTGCAATTTGCCCGATCGCTATTTTTTTTTTTTTTGTTCATCATCCATGTATTCTTGGGATAATTTTGACACTGTCAACCCTGAAAACCCTAGATGTCTGGCGATTTCGGAAATTGAATGACCCATGCGTCGCGCACCCACGATTTTTCCGCTATCGAGGGCATTGAAATCAGCCAGTTTACCCGTACTAGCAACTCCAACAACTAATTCAGAATAAACCCAGTACGCGCTATATATGCAGTTACAACAGCACTCTCACTTGCACATAAATGCAGCGCTACACAATTTGCACAGCCCTTTCTATCCCCAATTCATTTGCACTTCAGTGTATATGTGTGTGCAAGTGGTTTTAAAAATGAAATTTTGAAAACTATACGTACATTTTAATAAAATACTTGAATTATATATATTCAGTTTGTACAACGTTTATTTTATTTTGCCTTATCTTGTGAAACATAAGAACCTATTAAGATTATATTTCCATTGCAAGATTACTGTGTCAAAGGTCTCAGCCAATGCTACTGATTTATACAAAAATTTTAAAGTTTAAAAATCACTTGACACAAAGTTATGCCAAGAAGAAAGCCAAATAATGAACCATCAAATCTTATGGTAAACATGGAAGCCTTACAGATGTCATAAATTTTTGGAATGATTTTCATGTAAAGAGATAGAAAGAAGTATTTGACATTTTCCTTCCTTCAGTATAATATATGAATATCATTTTGCTATCATAATGTCAGATCCAATGTCGTATAAGTCCTTTTCTAACCAATAAGCTTCGTTACAGAAAACTGCAGCTGAAATGATTGGTGTTCTGGCAGGTGTAATTGGATTCGCGAATCCAATGACATTGGAGTCAATGTTTGGAGAAGTTGGGGAGTTAGTTCACTTAAAGTTTGATTTAAGCACGCAATGTAATGAATTTCGAGATTTCCAATCGATTGAGACCCTTTCAGATTACTTTTATCTCACTAATTGTTTGTGGTTTGGTGGGATGGGAGCACATAGTTTATCTTCTTTCAAGACATTTTGGGTGACATTAAAAGGATATCAAATTGCCCTTTTTGATAAATAACACTTGAAATGTAAAATATAATTAATGAAAAAAAATTACTTTCATAAGCATATATTTACAAACAAAAATTAAATAAAGGTAAAAATTGTTGAAAAAAATCTTGACTCAGAAAACATTTTCGTGATGGTAGTGTGTGGAGCAATGCTTAGCCAATCCGGTTACAGCAAAAGGAATCCGGGTTAAAGAGAGAACATATTTAGATGAAAAAAATTAAAATGAGTTGGTATCGAGTAGAGCTTCTGTGACTGGCTTATTAGATAGGCCAGCTATTTTTGCCTTTAAGCTTAGGTGAGAAGCTCGACAAAAATTGAGTAGTAAATGAAGAATAAAATTAAAAGTTAAATAATATAAATAAAATATAACATATTTAGAAATTAAAGACAAGCAGGGTCAATTAGGACTGATCTGGGTTTATAGAAATTAAGATCAGGAGTATATTTTTCGATACTAGTGATCGATTTATTGTGTCAGAGTGGTCAGTTTAATTAAAGAAATTAATAGCATTTCTCCTGATCTTTTGTCTAATAGTGGGTATTTTACTCGTGGCTATATGAGGTCTACATTCCTCATAATATAAATCTTTTCAGTGGAAATAGGTGGGGTTGATTTGGGAGATTTTTTAAACTATACTATGTTCTGTGATTAAAATTTAAATCCTAGAAGGGAATTTTTTTCATAAATTTCAGTCTTCCTTCCTAAATCCCCTCCCCCAAAATCAAATGTGTGATTAACAAGACATTTTAATCATACATTGCAAAAAACTGAGTAATTTTTAAAAGCAATTATAATTGAATATATATTTTTAAAAATGAATTTCTAGCAATTATATTGACAAAGAACTTATATTGGGTAAGTACAAAACCAATTTTCTACCCATTTTCTTAACCATAAAGAATAGCAAACGAACGCAAAATGAACAATACCCATAATGGCGCATGCTCCCCATTGCTATTTGTGAGCTCTTGCCATCCTTCTGTTAGGAGATGAACCCTACGGAGATAAAATTTCGACGATTTCGAGTCAAAAAAGTATTGGGTGGCAGTTTTCAAAGGCTGTATGGATCTTCCTCAAAATATCTACTTATGTTGTAGATCATAACTATAGATACCCCCAGTAATTTCTAGAAGCATCCATATGATAGCCAGATCATCAAAACGGTCGCTAACCTGCCAAAGTGGCTGCCAGCTTACCAAATGCGATCGCCAAAATTGATGCCAACTAGGCTGTGTCGCCAACATTTCGCCAAGCTTCGTTTGAAATGTCATTATAATGCAAGGAGGCACCGTTGCTTGCAAATATTCCAATATTTATCATAAAGTAAATACAGAAAGTAATATTACTGTATTAAACATTCAGATATAAATTATATTTTCACTATTGTAAGCATTAATTACACAATATTTCGTAACAATATATATAAAGGGCCTAATGAAATATTCAACAAACGATTTATACATAACAGATGAACTTAATAATTTTTTTACACTTCTCCATTATATATTAGTATTAATTTCAATAGTTAAAAATGTGACAGGAGGTATTAAAAAGGTTGAAATGTGACAAATTTGTATTTTTCAAAATGCTTAAATTTAATTTAATTGTAAAGTTATAATTCAAAAAAATTAATTAAGACATTAAATATGTTTTTTTTCGCCATAAATAATTATAAAGTTTTATATTTTGTATTATACTGATTAAAAAAATAAGCGAACTTCATATGAATCAAATTCTTGTAAGTTATCTTCAGACTAACCGATTCACTATAATGAATTTCGCTTAAAATCATTTTTATGCATATGGAAATTTTACAACATTTTTCAGAGATATTTTGCAGTAAATAACGAAAAAATATTTAAATGCGAAGACATATAAATATATGAATAAAATTAAGAGAATTATGATTTATGACGCTTCAGCTCAAGCTTTAAAATGGTTGAAGAACAGATTTTTAGAAAATTTCTTTAAAAAAAGATAAAGTACACATTATTCTAGCATTTTTTCGCCAATAACCTTTCTTTTGCCCTTACATTGAAATTTCCGTGGTAATGACGACCACTCAAGAGAAATATTACATTTAATGATTGTAATTTATTTTCCTTTTTGAAATAGATTTTCCGCAGAAGTTCGACAGCAAAACTCAAGAGTTTTGTTATTTTCAATTCTCTTTCATTTTTAACTAAGAGAAAGATATATTACAATGATTTATTCCAGATATTTTTTTATTCTTCTGTGTACGCTTTGGATATCGACTAGATGTGACTCTTTTGCTATCGATATCAATTTGCGGGTAAGGAAAAAAATCATTCACTGCACTGCCATATATATTTTAAAATCCCGCATACTTTCTACCAGCCATTCAGTATAGTGGTGAGTGACGCTGACTGCGTTGCCGTGAGGCATGGGTTCAAAACCCAGAGAAGGCATGGATGTCTATAAATGTATACTGCCCTTTCGGGTACTCTAAAAACCCATCGCGCTGCAAATCCTCTCGTAAGGTTGGTAGAAAGGACAACATAGATGGGAGGGCATTAACCATCCCCAGGGGTGCTCTCCTCAAATTTGGGGTGGAACCGAGCAAAATCATACTGTCACCGGTATGGTACTCATAGTTACGGCAAACGACAGGCGTACAACTATCCTTTTGCCACTATGAATTGTGTGATTCTTGATCTGATATTACCTGTGGATAAGGTGACATAATTAACATTAACAACAAAATGATATTTAGGATTCACTGTATTAATTTGTTTCTGTACTGTATATTATCCTTTTAAAATTATATACAAAGATACCAGATGATAACGAAACACTTTATTAGTTTTTATCACTGCAATCAGGAAATGTAATTAATAGATTGACTGAATTTTGCCTACACTCAGCCAACAGCCCTGCTCAAGGGAATTGATTAATCGTTTAATAATGTTGCAACAGGGCTATTGGCAACGGACCTGTAATTTTGAACCATGTTCAAGTAAAGAGCAAGATAACTAGTTTTGGCCCCTCTCTCCAAACTTCCACACCACGTCAACAGAAGAACTTTAAGCCTTGTACATCAGTCTCTCAAAACGTTGGGTCTTCAGTGGTACTAGAACTTGAGCCCTCGACTCGACTCTGCTGTACTTGAAATCACGACCAGGACCGATCGGCAGCCACATAGTACAAAAACGAATTTATTCAGTTCATACTGGATGGGGCAAATAAAAGTGACCCAGACGAAGGGATACGATTAGAAGTGAATGTGACGCACGTGATACAAAGCTTTACATTTCCAATAATTTGAATTTATTTGTGGCATCATAAACTGAGGCTCAAAAGACCTACAGTTACTTCCAAAAGGATGGTGCAGCTGCCCATACATCCCGCCGAGCCATGGATCACCTTCACACAATTTTCCCTCCCGACAGAATTATTAGCAGAGGTCAATCTGTTCTTGGCCCCAGACGGCCACTCATATCCCCCGATCTGTCAGTGTGCGATTATGTTTTGTGGCATACCTCAAGTCTAAGGTTTATCGCAACAACCCTCATAGTCTTCAAGAACTGCAGCAGAACTTTTCTGATGAGATTGCAGCGATTCCAGCAGTCCAGCTTCGATCTGTCTTCCGCAACTTGCTGACCAGAGGCCAAAGATGCCAAGGAAGGAAAGGTTGTAATTTTCAACATCTGCTATATGCAGGCTAACTAACTATTTCCTTTACTTCGCTGTGTTTCTTTGTAAACAGGAAACTCTTTTCTCCAGGTCACTCTTATTTGCATCACTATATAATATTGGGTTGATGCATAATTCTCCGGCATTTATATCAGCGCGTTTTTCATCAGTTAAAAGAAGCATTTTGTTTATTATTTTTGTATAAAAACAACATTCTTTATTTTTTAGAAAAATGCGTGTCGAAAACCATAGTCATATTCGCCATATTATGCTCTACCACTTCGAGAAAGGATGGAAAGCAACACAGTCATTTCGTTATATCAACGAACTTTTTGGCAAAGAACAATCAGCGAAAGTCAGAGTAGGGAGTGGTTTGCCCGTTTCAAATCAGGTGTTACCAGTTTGGAGGATAAGCCAAGAAGAGGTCGGCCATCGGATTTCGACGATCAATCTCTTCTGGCAGCCATGAAGAGGACGAGTGCCTGACAACACGAATGCTGGCTGAAGACTTCAATTGTCAATCAATCCACGGTCGGTCGTGACCTCAATAAGCTTGGAAAAGTGTGTAATGAGCTCTCCAACAACAACAGAGCCGAACGCGCTCGAATTTTTACTGAGTTATTGCAGCGAAACGAACAAACACCATTTTTGAAGAATCTTTTCACTGGGGATGAGTCATGGCTTCTCATCAAAAATATCAAAAGAAAAAAAGGTTTGCGTTTCTTAGGTCTTTCTCTCAAAGGAATATCAAAACATGTCCACTGTAAGAAGGCTATGTGGTGTGTGTGGTGGGACAGAAGCGCTCGTGGAGTCAACCGTTTGCAAAGCAAATGGGAAGCAGTAATTGAAGTAGACGGTGACCAAACTCCCGAATATTCGTTTAACATGTTTTTGTCAAATATTGGTATTAATTTTGTTAAATAAAATTTGTTGGAAAAACGCAGGATAATTATGCATCAACCCAATACATGTCACTTCGGTAGTTTTTGATCTCATGTTACGCCCCTGCTATATTCTTTTATAAGCTTTAAAGTCTTTCTAGAATTTTGGAGTTATTTCTTGAAATATTTTAGTTCCAACAAAAATCATCTGGGAGCAGTGGCGAAAATAGAAATTTTTCAAGAGGAGTGGGGGTCCAGAGTCGAAAGTCCACCATTCTCGTATCATGCTCCAGTACGCAGTCTAGCATTTTCTTTTGATTTTGTTGATTTTGGGGAACAAAAAACAGTAAAAAATCAATTATTGAATAAATAATTAAGCATTAGTTAATAAAATTAATTATTAATATCACATACTTTATTAAATTTTATGTACTTAATACATAGAATTATAATCAATCAAAAAATCTAGGGCTTTGAGGGGCGGACTCGGGGACTCCATCCTCCACTGTCTAGGAGCATATATTTTTGTCTCCGAATTTGATGACATTTGGTGACCAGATATATAATTGAATTTTCCGCTCTATGTACCGTGAACAGCAATCCTATTTAATTAGCATTACTGAAAAAAATACTTCTATCTCGGCCTAGAAATTATCTTTCTGGCCTCCAATAATCCTTTGGGGAGTGAATAGAGCAGAATCTGAAATGTTTGTAACAATATCTTAAGTTACTAGAACTCTCGTACAGAAGTTGGCAGCATTTTGAGAACACCCTACTCTGTGTATTTTTCTCTACATAAGAGAAAAGCTACACAATCGCCCTTCATCAGATCTCTGGAATTGTTAGACTTATAGACTTAAAATTCAGCAAGCTATTTTTTTAGTAGAGAATTAATAAAAACAGGTTTTTAGGAAATCGACTTTCTAGGGGGGGTTGCAGGGTGTTATTGATGGAAACTCTCGTTTTGTTTTTTAGACCTACAGAGACTTGAAACTTGGCAGGGATGTTTCAGTTGTTGAGTAGATATTAACTAATTAGAGGCTTTCCGGAAATTGACTCTAAAGATGCGGGGTTTACAGAAGTGTCAAATCCTGTCCTTTTTAAATCAAGAAGTGAAGAGAAAAATACAATACAAGAATATAATGGAAATTAGAATAAAATCTTTCTAAATAAAATCAAATGCTGAATGCTATCGTAGCAACAGAAGTCTTCAACAGCTGAAGCAATATTGACTTAGTTTCAGCGAGCGACGCTTATTTACACAGGCTGCACGGATCTTTCTCGAAGGACCCGTTTACATTATAGATCGTGATATTAATAGATTTCATCAGCATTTTCCAGAAGCATCCATATGATAGCTAAGTCACCAAAATTGTTCGCCAGCCCGCCAATTGAATGAGTGAATGACTGAATATTAACGTCGCACAATGAGCAGTTTTCCCAATCTGGCGCACCCCAAAAATGAAATTGCGCGAAATAAAACAACAACCGACAATTTATGGTCCTAAAAGGATCCCTAGCCATGTGGTAAACAGTTTTTGTTGGTACGCGAATTGAAATCATCAACAATTATCGGTTTGGATCGGGTTTGTTCTTGCTACAAGAAACACTTGCGAGAGTCTCCTTTTCAGTCTCAAGTCCTATCATTTCGTCTGAAAAGGATTTTATAGATTTTAGCAGGGTCTTTTTGAAAATAGATACCATGAAT
Organism: Trichonephila inaurata madagascariensis; assembly: GCA_019973955.1. Lineage (NCBI taxonomy): Eukaryota > Metazoa > Arthropoda > Arachnida > Araneae > Nephilidae > Trichonephila > Trichonephila inaurata. Next base: position 89,728 of record BMAV01009384.1, read on the forward strand.
AAGTAATTTCTTGATTTGACTTTCAAATAAAGATCAAGTTCAATTAAAAATTGTAAAAACATAACATTTAGTACAGCATGTAACTTCTACTAACGTATGTCAGTTTTTTTTGTTTTGTTGTGTTTGTGTGTGTTTAATGGACTAGAACTTTTGGGATTGACACGGATTAATCACAGTAACACTTAAGTCACATAGAGTAGATATAGACCTTTAATTTAATACCAAATTTAGCTGCTATTACATTTTTAACTTGCCACACTATTTCTAGTATATATTCTCCCACGTGTAAATTACTGCTTTTGCTAATATCCTTAGATCCTTGTTCAAAAACTAGTTCCACTTAGCAATCATTTATTCTTGATCAAATTCAAACTTGACATAAATTAGTTAAGACCCTATTAACTTTATTTGTTAGTAAAAAATAGAAAAGAATACCCAATTTACATTAATTACTATGATTTTAGATCATTATGAAGACTTTAAGGCCATAAAATAATTTCCGTGCGCCAGATTGGGAAAATTGCACACTGTACATCGCACTGTTCGGCTACGCGAGGGCTTTTGGCGATGGACACCGTCATTTTGAACCATGGTCAAGTGACCAGGACGAAACCTTGTGACGGCTCACGCGTCCTTTCTCTAACATAACCTCTGTGTTCTTTGACGGCCACGATTAATGGCAAATCTTTTCCAACCCAAATCCAAGAAGTGAAACGAAGAATGGATGCAAATAAGATAACCTTTAAAAGGACAGAAGTTTTAGTAAGCGCGATGGCAATTTAGAGAAAGTTCAGTTCAGAAAGGATAGAAATGTAAATTGACGGCCTACCTAAGAATCACGAAAATCTCGCCATTCATTCAAGGTACATACTATTGTACGCGAACTTAGATGAATACCTGAAGTGGATTGGACGCGTTGCTTATAATTCAAGGTAGGAAGATTATATTCTGAATGCGAATATATTATTAAGATTGAGAGTAGGTGGATATAATATAATTATATAGATAAGTGATCCAATTGCGTGATCTGTGTTAACTACGGCTACATGTTTTGGTTTATTCTCACTTAATATAAGTTTGTTCGATATCTAAGTGTAATCTGAGTTAAATTCTTAATAAAAGTCATATTAAGAATTCTAAAATGTCTCATCATTTCGAGAATCCCACACCTCTAACTTACGCTGAAACCCCACGATATGATCAACGAAGATCGACCATATCACAACTTGACCTGACACCCCCCTCTCCTAACTACCACACCAAACCAACGGGTGGACGCTTGAGCTCTCGACATATTTAGCGAGCATCACACCCCTACACGGCGGATCTTCATCGTTACTAGGCTCGAACTCATGACACGTTCAGACACAAGTCTGTTACCGTGACAACTAGGATACCACAGGCCTCCGCCAACATGCAAAAGTGGTCATCAAATTTAGTGGCTATAAATGATGCCAACTTGTTGCATCGCTAATATATAGATTAAAAAGCTATTATAACGATAATGTAAAGAACGGCGTTGCTTGCGAACATTACAATTTTTATTATAAAATAAATACGAGTACAACATAAGGTAAGATTAACGTTTTAAACATACGGATATAAATTTTATTTACACTATTTTAAGCATTAGCTACACAAAATTAGTAATAATGCAAAGCGGGAGGTAATGACTAGTAGCTTCAGATAAGCAGAACCAGAAGTTAATCATTTACATAGCATGTGCATAACCTGTCATTTTGTAACAAAATAATATCTCTTGAAGAAGTACACTTATATATAAATTTTAGTATTCTTATTAACTTCAACCGTGATGCTTGAGGAAATTCAATTATGATTACAGTTAACACTCATGGGAAGAAGGGAATGTTCGAGAATCTTTTAGTCGATAAAATGGACGACAAATAACGAGAAACGGAATTGAAATATTGAACAATCGTCAAAGTTATAGAGGTTGTTTCCGACTTTGACAGGAAAGTTATCAAATTTGAATCCATTGTAACTCTAATTGTCATAAACATTGTTTAGAATGCTAGAAGCTATGTGTTTCCTTGTTTTTTCCTGAAAAATTATATTTAAATGGAGCTTCGTTCTAACGAACAAGTTAAGGCAAGTCTTAACTGTCTTCAGCAATGCATCTCTGGAATTAAGAAACATTTTATAAAGTTAAAGCAGTGCTTCTCAAACTTTCGATAGTTGCGACCCAATATTCAATCATAATTTTCATCGAGCCCCTCTCCATATGATAATGTTTTGAATTCAATGATACGTTAATATACGCCACCGGCGTTTATAAACGTTTCACTAAGCCACAATGTTAATTGCTCCAGACATATATGTATGTCTTTTCGAAGTACTGCTGTCCACAAAATTATTCCGAAGGATTTGGAATACAATAAAAGGACCTTAACAGTGTTTGAGAAGGATTTGCTATTTCCGAGAGTCTGCGCATTTATTCCCCCCACCCCTTCCAATACATCACATACGGGCACCTACACGGAAAGCAGTAGCATTGGGGAGTGAATCGCGTAACTTTTAATCGGCAGTTAAGGTATTAATTATAAACCGTACAATTATCAAATAGTCGCTAGATTTTGCATTATAATTTTATATATGACAAACCTAGGGTACAGATAATTATTAAGTCTTTTCGAACTTACATTGTTAAATTAATTATCGACATTCTGTACTGATACATATAAGTATATATATCCAATATAATAGCATTTTATTTATATTGTTGCTTACTTTCATAAATTACGGTTTAAATAATCCTTAGTTGTAGACTTTTCAATAGGCGCGCGACCCCATCATAGAGTTATCACGCCCCCTAGGAGGCGCGCCTCAGTTTCAGAAACACTGAGTTCAGGTTAACTTTTTAAAAAGTTGGTTTGTTCATATTTTAAGATTTACTTATATTTATTCGTATAAAAGCTTACTACATAGAAATTCTCGTAGTAATAAAAACATATAATCGAGTAATGTTAAAATGACACAGTTTTAATAGATGTCATTAAAATAGGAATTAATGTTTCTAATGTGTGGTACAAATAAATAAACTTCAACATGCATCAACACGGCGGGTCTTCAATGGCACTAGGGCTCGAACTCATGACTCACTGACCATGAGTTCGTGACTCTAACCACTAGTCGGATTATTTCAGTGTGTGGTCTTAACAAGAAATCGATCAACCTTTCTTCGTCAAGTGTTTAAAGCAAGGATTTTCAACCACAGTGCTGCGGCACTTTTGTGTGCTGCCATTTTTTTAAAATTATTAATTATACTCTGAGAAATATATAATATCCTGAACCAATATATTATTTGGCCGTTTTATAGAAATAAACATATCACGGATATGAAACTCCCAAGATCGTATGCTCCGCACAACTGGGAGTTTGCTCCGACGATTCGAAATTTAACTACTTTATTCGAATCGATTGTATACTTTAAGAGATTTTTATTTAATTAAGTATCAATTTCAAAACTTTTAAGCAATTGTTGCAGTCATTTAAAATGTTTAAAAAAATGTTAATTCCATTTTCAAAAAAATGAATAATAAATAAAGAAATTATGATAAATGCAGATGTATTAAATACATCTCTCATACAAAAGACTGTTTAAAAATTTAGCAAGTTTGTGTGAAAATCTATAATTTTATATGCATATTTAACACTTGGGAATCTCGATTGAATGTAATTTAACGTACTTCTTACGGTAAAGTTAGTAAGTAATAATTTTGTTATTGGATTGTAGTAAGTAACAATATGTTGTTAGATTATTAATATAATAATGCTGTTGGTAGATTGTTAGTATAATAACGTTGTTGGTACATTGCCAGTAGGTAATAATATTGGTAGAGTGTCAGTAAGTATAATAATGTTGTTGGTAGATTGTTAAGAAATAATGTTGGTAGACTATTAGCAAGTATAATAATATTGTGTTGGTAGATTACTAGTAAGTAATAATGTTGTAAGTAAATTACTAGTAAATAATAATGTTGTTGGTAGATTGTTAGTAAGTACAATAATGTTGTTGGTACTTTGTTATTAAGTTATGAGATTGGCATTATTGCTTTTACGTACAATTATAAACGAAATTATTAAAATTCACCAAGTTCAAATTTTATTAAATGTATTCTTGTAATTTTATTCAATAAGCATTTTATTGTCTTTGTTTTACATATTATTTTACTTCACAATGAAAATTATTGCCATAGACTATTTTACATAGTTTTTCAGATATATATATATATATAATCTGTAATATATATATTCACAGATAGCTATAGAACCTAAGTATAACTATTCATGATAGAAAATATTAGGCACAGTAGTACAATAACAAACTCCTAACCTTAGGAACCAAGATTGCTGGTTTAAACAAGTTTTAGGAATAGCCAACCTACACCTGTAATTTGCCTAAGCCACTGAGCCAAAGGGAAAAGAAAAAATAATATTAAAAGAAATTTAAATATTACAAATAAAATCACTATACTAATAAAATATATCGATAAAATTATAGCCTACTAGTATTCACAGTATAGATTTAAATTCGATGCAAAAAGTAAAATAAGTAAGACGTTCTTCGTGAGTGCATCAACTGGTTATGTTTCCAGCAAATACAACAGAGGAAAACAGTACCGCATTAAGTTAAAAATTATGATAGAATAATATAAAGTCTCTCTCTATATATATTTAAGTTTAAAAAATCATAAATATATATTGATATAAATATTTGAGGAAAGTAAATGAATACAAGAAATTAAAAATATTATTAATGTATTAAACATGTGGCACCATTTATTGAATAATTGTATAATTAGTTAAAAATACTAGTATTAAAACATAATTTCAATAATAGTTTAATACAAATTGTATATCACTGAAAACTATTAGAAATATAATTGTAAAGAAAGTTAGCAGGATATCCATGTTCAATACATTGTTTAATAAAGTTATTAAGATTTAAATAAATCTTAGCTTTATCGCCAACTAATATATTATTACTATAAATATAGTTAAAAATAATATTTCTATATATATAGATATAGATAAATTTTAATTCCAGTAAGGCACTTTAAGAATGTTAAAATTAAAGGCATCTCTTTTATCATAAATATTACTGTGTAATTTCAAATCCTTAATATACAATGTTACATCTAAGTAATTAGTTTTAATTGATTATTAATTTTTACTAAGTTTATATAATCCGGATAAAAATTAATATTGGGATTGAAATTATCATTTTTACCAAAAATAATTAAATCATCAATATATCTAAAAATGTAATAGTCATTATTATTAATATAATTATATTCATAAAAGTGTAAATATATAATAGCCAAACTATTGCTTGCTGGGTCTCCTTGTGGCAAGCCTTTATTTTGTTTATATAATAAGCCATTAAAATTAATGTAATTTTCTTTTAAGACTAAATCTATGAGAGTTTTAAAATTTGTTAATATTAATATTAAGATTATAAATACTGTGGTTTTCTAAAATTATTTTAATATCATTGATATCAATGGAATTGAAAAGATCTTCAAAGACATAACTGTGAACTGAATAAATATTTTTATTTTTAAAAAAAATCTATAATATCTTTACTATTTTTAATTATAGTTTTATTACATTGCTGATTAATAAAGTTTTGTATAATATTATGAAATAATTTGCCTGCAGTAGTAATAATATATAAGTAAAACTCTTTTAAACTTATTTTATTGCTAGTATGCCTCAAATTTTAAAATTAATATAAGTGTTCGCAACAAAATGAACAACAAAAGGTTGAGAATCACCTGTTTAAAGTATGTTCTGATTGCCTGTTCTGTTTCATTATGTATTGTAAAACTAAAAAAATAAATAAATTAAATTATATTTAAAAATAATTTCAAGGTGGTATATTTTGCTAGCGATTGTAAAATTACCAATTTAAGTAGATGTGGATGAAATGAAATCATAGATTATTTTAAAATTTATAAAACATTACTTATATGTAAAATCAAGAGAATATTTTTAAGCAAAACGGAGCAAAAGCTTTCGAAGGTGCTTGTAGTAGAAATTATGGAAAATCTATATTTCGCTTATTGTGTCGTCAAACATCATTAATATATTTTCCTCCGTTATAATTGGAAGGCGTTAAAATACATAAAAATAGGGACGTATTTTTTTTTATTGGAAAATCAATTGGACTCCAAACAAAAAGAAAATTTCCAGGAAGCGCAGTTACGCACGAGATTATTAGGAAATCCGAAAACAATTTCAAATCGGTCGCCTTTTACCACTGCCACTGTTACGGCAGGACAATTTTTTTCGAAAAGAACCTGCTTTGCGAATTCGATAATCCATGAACTATGACTCGAAACATCTTTGTGGTCCATTTTCCATTTAATCTTTTTTTAAAGAACATTTTATCGGAGAATATAAATCAGAATAGTACACGTTCATAATCGATTGGACCTTAATTTATTGGTGACAAAAACACCAATTATTCCCGATATTTATAGAAGAAAAGTAAGGATATGGAGTATGATTCTATTTTAAACATTTTACTTTTTTAAAATCATTATTTTATAAATAATGCGTTAAAAAATCGAATAATTAATTTAAACTCAAAAAATTTTATGTAATCGAAAATTGTTTATATTTTCTGCCCTCGAGACAAAATTGACACCCCTCAGTTTCCTGAAATAATAATTAAAAGCAGCGTTAATGATAGATTAACTTAACACTCTAAAGCAAACGAGGGTTATTGGGGAGAGGCTTGTAGTTTTGAGCCTCAGTTAGCCTCTCCAACTACCACACCACTCCAACGAGAGGACTTTCAACTACAACAGATTTAATGCGCATCAGCCCCTCTACGCAACGAGTTTTGAGTGGCACTAGGGCTAGAACTCATGACACACTGGCCACGAGTTCGGGATCATTACACTAGGCTACCTCGGACACGAAAAAAAGCAGCAAAAAATAAGCAAAAAAACATTTACATATAAGCCTTTTTCAAAACCTTTAGAATACAGTATCTTTGCTCCAAAAACGTCTCTAATACAAAAGAAAGATAAAACCACGAAAGGATTTTATAAGATATTTCCTTGTGAGTTCTCAACCGTAAAGATTCACTCAAATTTTGCCACTTCGGAAAAGAATCTACTTCGAGTGTTATGTAAATGTCTTTTTTTTCCTCCCTTTATACTCTCAAAAAGATCTATTCGGTTTTTTTATATACCATTTTCAATTCTTTCTCCTCTCTTTGTTTTATATATTATCTTTCCGAGCTTCAAAGAAAGCTAGAAAGCAAAGAAGTGACACTCTTCGCGGAGAAATTTTGGCTCAAAAAGGGTTGGAATGGCACGGTTGAAAACACAATGAAGAGGAAAGAAATTCCAAATTTTTTTTAGAAAAGCTTTTTGCTTTCGAATTTTTAAGAATATGTTATAAGCCGTTAGAGATGAAGTCAGACAGTGTTTAAAGTGTCCACAGTAAAGTAAGTGAATATAAGATGTGTTAAAAACACTAAGTAGAAACTTTCTTTCATAGCGTCGAATGTTTGACTTTTCATTTGGGGTGCGACTTTGTGGGTTTGGGTTACGAACTCAAGTCCAGTGTGTCATGAGTTTGTGTCGTACATGAGTGCTTCTCAAACTTTCAATACTGGCGACCCAATTTTTCAATCAATTTTCTCACGCCCCAAAAAACAATGTATTGGATTCAATTATAATGAACTTTAACGCTGAAAATATAAACCGAGAAAATTATCATTAAATTCTGTATATGACAAGCTCATTGGGGTCACTTGTAATTATTAAACTTGTTCTTAACTCAGTTTTGATTAATTAATGATCAAATACATTGTGCAGTGCTGATATATTTATAAGTATATTACATAAGGGCAAATAAGTATTTTACTTTTTATTATTTCAGAATGTATTTTGGTTTTTCTTCCTTTCAGTAAAATTAATAATTTTTTTTAATAACTTTTTATTTTCAACTTTTCGATATGTTCGCTCCCTATGTTTGAGAAACGCTGCCGTACAGTAAATCTAGAATAACTTGGAAAAAAAGGCTACAGCAACATTTTTTTAAAATTTTTTTATTTATCAAATACCAGGCCATTGACCATCATGCAATTAGGCAACGAGCTCTCCAATATTTCTTCACAATACAGTCCAAACTCTTAAGGGCAGAGCACACGTCTAGATGAGAAGCGTCCATGACTTGTCCAGAAACACACAAAACACAAAAGAAGGGGTCAGTCAGATTAAAACGATACAAATGGGCACAAAGACAGTCATGTCCAGTCAATAATCTAAACTCAGCCACAGCAGCAGCACGAGGAAAGTCCGAGACACAGTTAGGTTTTATTAGCACCCTCCATGATTTATCTTTGGCAGCACTGGTAACTGCATCTCGAAAGCCTTTTTTTGCTGAGTGAAGAGGCAGGTCTTTAGTAAATCTTTTGAGAATATCCGTGCCTCTTTTTGCTAAAAGGTCCGCCATTGCATTTCCCCAAAGGCCACAATGGGAAGACAACCTTTTTTGGAATTCTGCTTAGCAGCTCCCTGAAATCCTGGACTCAGGAATTTTTGTCTTGGTTACTTGCCCATAACTCGTAAAAAATTTATGGCTTCATCTCAGGAATAATAGATTCATCTCAAAAACTATTAGTTTGAAAAATTAAAATTATCAAGCAGTGTGTGATTGACCAGAAATATTGCCAATTTTATTGAAGAAAGTTATTTTATTTCTAATAATTTTAGAATTTAAAAAAAAACGAAAATTCACACACACTCACACATATGTTAAGAATACATTGATAAGCCTATCCAACATAAAAGTTAAAATTGTAACAATCTAATCAGTATTATTATTTGAACATTCATTAATTAAAATTAAAATTTTGTACGAAAATTAAATTATATTTTGATTAAAAAATAATTCAAGAGGCTGCTATTACTTATGCAGTTATAAATATATTTATAAGTTTTATTAATTATAAATTACTACAAATGTTACATGAATGCTTACACACAATGAGCTGAAAATTATACACTGTTATATGGGTCAACGCTTTTCGAAAGCAGGAAAGGTTCACCAAATGCGTATGCATAAACAAGAGAATGATGAGTGAATGACAGTTTTGTTAAGCCTCATTATAAAGTAACATGAGAGCTCATTATAAAGTAACATGAACAGATTTTCCAGGCTTATAACCATAACCGCAAGGCTACTGCTGCCCCGCCCTCTGACGTGTCATCTTAGATCAAAATTAAAAGGTTGATCACCAATAATCTTCATTCAGCTTTAAAGAGGTGAAATAGCAATCAATCAATCAATCGAAGTAAATCGAAATTTATTAAGGAAATCTCTAATAACTACAAAAGACTTAGTTTCAAGAGGAAACTAACTTGATGATAATTCTAATTCAAATTTCGATCTCTATTGTAGAACACGCCATTTCAAATTCGTAATCGCAATATCAAATGAAATGTGCAATCACTGTCAAGCTTTAACACTTCAAATACTTTTCCTGCATTGCATTTTTCTGTGCAGTGAAGCTACTCTAGAAACTTCCAGGGTAATCTCGTCACAACTACTTATCCTAGACTCTTCCAGATTCATCTCGTGGCATCTATTACTTTAACGAATTAAGCAGCAAATTGTCAACTAAATTTTGGCCAAGGTCACTTAGACTTACTTAGAATTAAACAGAATATTTTCTCTTTGGCTAGAAACAATTTCTTTGGCCACAACTCAACTAGTAAACAAAGTCGAAACCTTTCGTTTTAAAATATTAAATTTTATTACATTATATAATGGTAGAATAAACAATTTATACCAGCATTTATTCTCTCCAAAAAGAATAGAAAAAAACATCTCTTGAGGATATAAAACCATAGTTTTTTAACCTTTTTCTTAACAATAAAAAATATCCAATAAGAAAGTTTTTTTACGGTAAATTCTTTACTTCTTAGATATCCATTTCATCCAATCAAACAACGAAAAATCCGAGAGAAAATTGTTCCTTGAAGGCAATGGTTCACACAAAAAAAGGCACCTTTTTTCTGATATTACATAAAATAATACTTTTATGAATAAAAGAATGGCAACATTATATTATCCCTCAATTTTTTTTCATGGCTAATAAAGCTGAAACTGACAGTTATAATGATGGTGCCAAAAAGTAATCCTTTTATCCCTATTTTTTTCGGTCAGTATTTTTTTCCTTTTTAATATAGTGAGGGGGATATCTTTGAAGTTATGTTTTTTAATTTAATGTGATTATTTATAAGGTTAAGAAAAGCAAATATTGAACTAAAGTTTTAACAAATTTTAACGCTTTTTGTAAAGTAAACAATCATTTTTTTAAAGAAAAATTAATTATTTTTTTCTTTTTTATAAATTTTAATGTAATATAATTTTTAAAAATAAAACTAAGAGAAAAATTAGAAATTAATGCATACATTTAACATCATAAAATGTAAAAACTCAAAAGTTTATAATTTCTTACGGTCTATTTTTCACAAAAATGAGAGTATTTCGTTTTTCGCATGAATTGAATAAAAATTAATAAACGTTAAAAAAAACTACTTGAATGAAAAATGTTGATTTAGGCATTGCTTTAAAATTTTCAGCATCTCAATAACATTTTTCTAATATCATTAAAAGTAAGGAATCAAAATATTTTTTCTATTTATTCTGGTTAAGACAGCGTTTCTCAAACTGGAGGGTGGCCGCCGTAGCCGAGTGGTATAAGTATTGGATCGTGGCTTTCCTTGTCACGAGTTCGAGCCCAGTACCACTAAAGATCCGCCGTGTAGGGCAGCGATGCACGTTAAATCTGTCGAGAGCTGAAACGTCCTCTCGTTGGTGAGGTGTGGTAGCTAGGAGAGGGGGTGCCCGCTCAGGTGTCATCCACGTCACTTGACCATAGTTCAAAATTACGTCGCCCAAAGACCTCGTGTAGCTGAACAGTGCGACGTTAATATTCAATTAATCAATCAAACTGGGGGGGAAGCGTGATAACTCTACGAGGGGAGCGCGAGCCTATCGAGAAGTCGAAAGCAAAAGATTATTTAAAAAATTAATTTACTGAAAGTAAACAAACAAAATACTTTCAGATATAATAAAATACACCTTTACCCTGATATAATACACTTGTAAATGTATCAGAACTGTACAATGTATTTTATTATTAATTTAACAATACTAAGTTAAGAACAAATTTGATAATTATCAGTGACCTCATGGGTTTGTATATTAACACTCTTATCTTGATAATTTGTACGGTTTGTAATTAATGTCTTAACTGTCGATTATAAAAGTTACGCGATTCACTCCCAAATGCCACAGTTTTCCATGTAGACGAGAATATTTTGATGGGCTTTTTTAGGGGCAGGTGAAAAGGAATAAATAAGCGAATCCTCTGAAATAAGTAAATCCTTCGCAAACACTGTCAAGGTCTTTTTATTGCATTCCAAGGCCTTCGAAATAATTTTATGGATAGCACTGCACAAAAAAGATCGCACTTTGGAAAGACGTATATACACGTCCAGAAAATTAATACTTTGACCTAACGAGACATTTATATACGTCGGTGGCACATTAAGAGTTTAAATTCGTATTATAGCTTTATTGTCAAAGTATAGTATTACTAAATTCAAAACATTGTTATTGTATGGAGGGTTTCACGTTGAAAATGATGATCAAATATTGCGTCACGTATATTGAAAGTTTGAGAAGCATTGGGTTAAGAAATAGCTACTCATTTGAAGGTATTGTAATGTGGTTTAGATAAATCATCATTTTAATAAACACCATACTTTTAAAATCAACTAGCCCAGTGCGTTTCGCTGGGTATTTCATAATGCTGTATGATTATATACTGTTTACAGTCCTAGTTTTAAGGCTTCAATTGAACTGAAAAACATTCTAATGGCCCTAAACCTCTTAATTTAAAAAGGACAGGATACATTTCTACAGAGAAAGTGTAATTATCTTTTACACCCCCATAACCAACCCAAAAGTTGATTTCCGCAAAACTCCGCTTTTAGTAGACTTCTACTCAACAGAATAAACATTTTTATCATATTGCAGGACTGTTAGTCTAAAAAATCAAAGACTGGATTTTTTTTTTTACATATATGCCCCAGAACCATCCTGATAATCTGTTTCCTCAAGACCATCTCTACTCAATAACAGAAACATGCTTACTAAATTTCAATTTTTGAAGTCGTAACTTCTTTAGGCGTATTTTGCGAAGAGTTAATTTAAATTAAGCCTCAGGATTGGCTGCACTGATTCCAGTTTACTTGGATCATCAATCGTACTGGGGTCGCTGACGCCTGTTTAGTTTTGAATTAAAAAAAACACGTGCCTAAAAAGTTTAAGTACAAATTTCATGCACACTTTCTCCATGAAATTTTATTTTGTTTATTTAGATATTACTGTCATGAAGCCCACCTCTACTCAACTTCAGTGAGTGAACGATGGAAGAGGAGTACGAGAGAAAACAATTTTTGGTGCTATTTTAATATTACGGGGCATGACGCCAAGTGCAGCTTGGCACGATAAAGGAATCTCACTAAGCAGCCCTTGTTGTCGCTGGAATGGAATCCTTAAGATGGAGGTCTAGCGGTATCAAATCGTCAGGAAGATCATTTTTAAAAAATGCTTTGAAATACACTGAAATATATTTCAAAAGAAGAATATAGGAAGAGATTGAGAATAACCAAGATCAATCAATAAATAATCAATTACTATATAATTTAATAAAAAGTTACATGCACTAATAATATTATGCAGTACATAATAATAATCTTATGATATAGTTTAACAATAATTATATATAATATTCATATATAGTAAGATTTAATATATAATTATTATATATAATAATCATATAATATAGTTTAATAGTAATTATAAAAAAGAATAAAATCATCGTATTGTAACATAAAAATTATTGATAAGAATACTTATATAACGTAATAATTATAAATAAATAACATAATAATTATAAATGAATAACACAATAATAATTATAAATAAAGAACAGAATAATAATTATAAATAAATAAATTGATTTGTAATAATATTTATAAATTATATAAATATAAAATTATTATATTATATATGAATTATATTATATTATATATGAATTATTATATTTATATTATATATTACTATATATTATATATTAAATATTAAAATATTATAAAAAAACAATTATTATAAATGACGAATATTATATGATTATTACATATAATTATAACTGTATTTTTATTTTATGTTATTAATAAAATAATATACATTAACATTAACAATGAATATCAATTTAAAAAAAAGCACTAGAAACTTGCAATAATCTAAAAACTGCAAACATACCAAGGATAACCATATTGTAATGTTATCGCCCATCTTGGCGAACATAAACAACATGGTGCGTGCCCGTGATATCAAACTATTTTCCAATATTTTCTATGTAGGAGATCCGAAGTGAGACTGAGTATTATTACATGAGTATTTAAAGAGTTTATATTATCAAAGCAGCTTTTTTTGTTTGTTGCAAAATAAATTTACAAAGATAAAAAAAATATTTCTTTACTGGACGTACTCTGGACGCGTACTGGACAATAAACTCTTCGTTTAAAACCAGTGAAATTGAAAAATTATGTGAGAATTTGATGTTTTTCTATTGAACATTGTTTATGTTCCATAATGTAAAAAAATGTTACAGAAGTTAAACTTACAAGCCGTATTAAAAGAAATCGTTGAAACAATCAATGAACTTTTAAAGTCATTCAACTAAAAGAAATTTATTTGAAATCCACAAAATTGATAAGGAGATCTTGAATTTCCTTGCGATCTTTGTTGTGCAAGGAAAAATGAAAACGAGTGGCATAGGTTATTCTTGAAATAAGAAACAGAATGTTTCAATTCAACGTATTATGATGTTTATAGTATTTCTTCAATAGACGAACTGTTTAAAGCAGTTCAAATAGCCATCGAGCCGTAAGTTCTCTCTTGTGGTTGGTGGAAGGGGAAGAGAGGTGGGAGGCCCCTGGACATCCCCGGGGTTTTCTCCCTCAAATTGGGGTGGAACCGAGCAAAATCGTACTGTCACCTGCATGGTGCTCAAAGCTAAGGCAAACGACAGGCTTAAAAATTCTTGCCCTTAGCCGCGATGAATTTCGCGGGGGTTGATCTGACTTTGTCAGGCAGGTGGCATTAGTCACAACTATTATTTTATGAGTACAGACAAATATAAGAATAAATAATTTATACAACACTATTAATATCTTGTTTTTTTTCACCGAACTAATCCGTTTTAAACCATAGATGCGATTACTATATATATATATATATATATATACACGAGTTCCCGGGTTGAGCTTATAAAGTGAAAAATTTTTATAGTAAAGTTACAACGACATTTCTGTTTAAATGCATTATTCTCCTATTCGAAAATTAATTTGTATAAAATGAAATGGTTGCCACGGCCTCGTAATTTGTGAGCAGATGCATTTTGTCACCGGCGATTGAAAGTAATGGCGTTTGAAGAGCAGAGAATGAGAGAATATCAAATTTTGTAAAAAGTATATTTTGTAGAGTGCTACGGATACTTGCAAAATGTTGAAGCATATGTACGGTGAATGCAAGCTTTTCAGTGGCTTTTCGTTTCGAGGAAGGCACGGAAAGTGTCACAGAAGACTTCTCGCACCGCTGAAAACATTATAAAGGGTTTCTGCGGCAGTATGTAAGAACAGGCTTCAAATAACAATGAGGGGGGAACGAAAACATCTGTTCTGCCACATCTTCCTTACTCCCCTGATTTCACCCCTGCGACTTCATAATATTTCCAGAACTGGCACGGCGCTTTCAGGATCGTTGATTCCAATTTGCAGATGAAATTAAAAGTGCGTCGCAGGCTGAATTAAAGAACATGGCTAAAAAAGGATTCCAGAAATGTTTCTGACCTTTACAAGCAATGGCAAAAAGGTATTGTTGTTCAAGGATCTTATTTTCAAAAGAGGATGGGTTTCAGCAATTTAATTGGTAATATTTTTTAAGTTATAGACTCAATACGGGAACTTTTGAATCCTTCCTGTATATAAAAAAAAAAAAAAAACGGTTGAAATTTTTCATCGTGGGGTTTTAAAAACACACGCATTTTTTTGTTATCTATTACCCCACGTAACCCCCCCGAAAATCAACTTCCACAAAGCCTTTTCTCAGCGATCTCAATAGAAAATACACTTTTATATTCCAAGTCTGTACATCAAATAGTTAAAAAAAAAAAAAAAAAACTAGACTCTTTGTCTATAAAATCCCTTAACCTCTCCTTGGAAATCAATTTACACAAAACTCCTTATTGGATCTCTACTTAACAACAAAAACATGCTTAGTAAATTTCAAGTCTTTAGGGGTCTAATAGTACCGATAAAATCTCGTGATGAGTGAGCACTTTTTCCTATATATACTATTTTCCAATATAAAAGTATACACATACTTTACATACATATACATACACATAGATATACATTAATCATGAGAATTTCTATACTTTGAGTTCGATAAAAGAAAATGTTTGAAAATTTGCAACTGCTATATATATATATATATATTTCTAAAATGCCATTAAACTTTAGAAATTTAGCTTTATGAGAATTTATTTTGTTATTTATTATTAATTTGTTGTATAATTATTAACATTCTGAAATTTGCAACTGTAATATAGACTTATAACTTTTTAAATTAAAATACAAAACTCGTTCTGTATCTCGTTCTGAACGAGCCTGCATTCTGCTAACTCGTTCTCTAACTTCTACAGCAGAGCTCTATTTTGAGAAATACACACACACAACACAGTTTAAAATAAAAATTTAACGTAGACTTCAATTGGTATAAAATTACATTGTATCCAACAAAATAAAAAATTTATAAATCCAATAAATGAACAACTGCTTCAAATGCCAAAAGCATGCCGTTCTTAAGCTCCTTTGCGTTTGTTCAGCTGGATAATTCAGAGAACGACAAATCTCATTCGAAATGTAAACAAATCCATCGAATCTTCGTGCAAGATTTCCAATAAATTGAGGAAAATTTACGTAATTAAAGCCCATGAGAAGTGAATTTCGCCTACTTCAGAAGAGTATACGGGAATATCCCATCTAATTTGATAGTATCTCGAATCCAATTCCC
Organism: Trichonephila inaurata madagascariensis; assembly: GCA_019973955.1. NCBI lineage: Eukaryota > Metazoa > Arthropoda > Arachnida > Araneae > Nephilidae > Trichonephila > Trichonephila inaurata. Next base: position 105,928 of record BMAV01009384.1, read on the forward strand.
GGATGAGAGTCCCAGTAAAATGGACGATTCGAGCAAAACCCTAGAGAATTGACTAGATTCGTTTCTAAAGAGAAATAATAGAGGGCCCCGGAGACGCGATTTTCAGATTTCATTTTAAATTCACTTGCATTGGAATAAATGGCAACGGTTAATCTAGTTTAGTTATGCTCTTTAGTTTTACGGAATTGGAACGAATGGAATTTGGAGGTGAAAGGTGGTGGTGAAAGTCTGAGAAAGTGGTAACAGTTTTGAGTTGGCGAAATGGGTGCCAAGCCTTCGCCAAACACTGGTTAATTTATTAATAATCAAACGCATATAATATTTTTTTATACAAAAAAGGTAAACATTAGTAGAAAGAGGGAAGGGTAGTTAGAACGTTAGGTACTTACGAATTATCACAACCTATTGGCGACATTATATGAAACGAAGCCCATGAATGTCAAATAGATTATACCACTCTTGCGAAATTAGGCTTGCCATCTTGGCGAGATATCTCGCACGTTGGCTATTGTTACGATAATACTTAAGTACCGAACTTTTTTTGGGGGGGTGCGGGGGATGTCTTCATATATGTGTACGAAATACAGTAAGATTTATAAGAGAAAGGAATGATTAATTGGTCATACATTAGCAAAATATATTTCATGCCGCCAAACCAATATAGTAGTTAGTGACGTTGATTGCAGCGCCCAAGGGACCTGGTTCGAATCCTGGAGAAGGCATGGGTGTTTGTAAATATATAGTGTCCTTGATGAAGGAGATTAACGTCGCAGTATTCAGCTACACGAGGGTTTCTGGCGACGGACTTCGTAATTTTCAACCATAGTCAAGTGATGAGATGTGATACCTCAGATGGCACACGCTCTCCTAAATTCCACACCATACAAATGAGAGAACGCTTGAGACTCGACATATTTAACGTGCATCGCCCTCTCAACATGGTGGATTTTAAACGGTACTAGGCTCGAAATCATGAAATGCCAGCCACGAGTACTTAACCCTGACAAAAAGACTTATAAGAGAAAAAAATTATTATACTTGGACACACAGAGCAATATATTCCATGCCGCCCATCCATTAAAGGGATTAGTGATGCTCACCACTTTGCCGTGGGACGTGAGTTCGAATCTCGGAAAATACATGAATGTTTCTAAATGTAAAGTGCCTTTACGGCAGGAGGACACTCTAAATATTCGCCGAGTCGAAGTTCTCTCGAAAAATTGGTGGAAGGGGAAGAATTCTCTGACCACCCAGGGTGTAATTCTTCAGAATTAGAATGAATACGACCCAAATCTATTGTCATCTGTAAAGTGTTCAAAGCAGCGGCAAATAACAGGCGTGCAAACTAGTCCTTGGCTACGATGAATTTTCTGGCCTCGATCAGGCATCGCTCAATCAGGTGGCATTAGCAAAAACAATATCGTATGTCCTATGCCAAACTTTCAATGGAAACTCCGTCAAGAATGTTTGACTGATTCTTGAACGATGTTGCGAGTAAGTGAGTGAATATTAACGGCACACTGTTCAGCTACATGAGGGCTTTTGGAGACTGATCACGTAATTTTGAACCATGGTCAAGTGACGAGGATGACACCTGAGCTGGCACCCCCTCTCCTAACTACCACACAAACGGGAGGACGTTTGAGTTCTCCACAGATTTAACGTGCATCGCTTCCCTACACGGCGGGTCTTTAGCGGTACTGGGCTCGAAGTCATGATATGCCTGCCATGATCCGATACCTTGACCACTGGGCTACCACAGCCCTTGAGCGATGTTGCAATTCAAGGTTCAAAGCTTAAGTGGATTATGTGCAACAGATCCTTTTATTTTGAGCCACGTTCAGGTGACGAAGATGATAATTTTATAAATTTCCAGTTTTTTTTTTTTTCATTTTTCGAATTGCATTATGAGATATCTTTAGCAAAAAATTCTTTTTCTACATATTACACATCATAAGTTACAAGCAATAATTTGTAAAAACCATAAAATACAGCATTTTTATTTTACTCGTACCGCGCCCTCTGATAAATACATTAAGTGTATGTAAATAAAAATTTTAGTATACAAATAAGTAAATAGTCAAAGTCCTAATAACAAAACAGGTCAAGTGCATACATATAATCGAAGTTGTGTGTGGGGGGGAGGGGTCAAGAGATTAATATATCTCGCCATTTAACCGTGGCGTCTCCGTTCGACTGAGAGACATAAGCACTATGGCGTGAAGTGAGAATCTATTTAAGGTTTATTACACGCCATATAAATAATAAAAATGAATGATAAAAAATGTTAAACATATTTTTAATTTACAGCATTATAAAATATTATAAGAATTACTAATTACTTAGGTTGAAACATGGATTTTGAATAAAGGGGAAAACACGTCTTTCCTCGTGCGTGTCAGAGAGAGAAGTAGAGCAAGTGTCCGTTCATATCAATTCACTCTCCTGCTCGCCGCTTGGTTCCAGTTAAGAGGAATTAGGTGGGTGCCGAGGCACGCCACAAGCACATCCTGTGATTTACTTCTTTCTTTACTGACAAAATATTTTCTACATGTCTTGACAATAAGGAAGTTCTGGAATAGTTGCTGTAGGGTGTTGATCACAATCTTACCAAAACGCTTCCTTGCCTATTAGCCCCTTATGTCAACTCATGCTTGTAACATCAAACAATTGGTATTTAAACCACTCGATAGCTAAGTAACTTCGGGCCAACAGCTTTCAATGGGCCCAGAGCCTGGTCGGCGTCACGCATTTGTCCCATGTCTGACCATACCTGAAAGAACCCCATTACAAATCAACTTTCCAACTGTTGCCTCTTTTAGTCTAATATCTATAAAAAACATTATCATTGCTCATAAATTTGTTATGCGAATTGACACGCTTTTTCTGCCGGTGCATACGGGAACTCATGAGTTCATCTTAAAGTTTTCTTTATTTTATTTATTTGTTTTACTTTAGCCTAGCCTCAGAATAGTCTAAACATCTTGAAATTTCATAACATGTTTTGTTTTTTCTCAAAACTACGTTTTAAATGGTTAATTGCCACGACTTTATTCGCAGGACGAGTATACTCGTTATAGCACAAAATCCTGCAACTTCATCATGGCCAGTAATATACTCCTCAGTCACAGTTAACTGATTAAATTGAAAGTCGCAGGGAGGATGTACAACCGAAGTGGGCATTAAGTCGATCGCGATCGACCGGTGGACTTTCAAGATCTTTTGGAGTGACCACCTTCACATACGACCTTAGACGCGCATACTAAAAGAAAAACTCAGGTGGTTATCGAAATAATGGAAATACCGTGAATAAAAGTGAGATTTTTGAATGCGTTCGTAAGCATTAACGCATTCAAAATATACCAAATAATAGCTACCAAATTTTTTTTATAAATAGAAATGTGTATATTCTGGTAGTATTTGGAAGCTTTATTATAGTTCTGGTAGTATTTGGTAGCTTTATTATAGTTCTGGTAGTATTTGGAAGCTTTATAATAGTTCTGGTAGTATTTGGTATCTTTATAAAAGTTCAGTAAGTCTTGGATATTTTTTAAAATCGTTAAATATGTTATACATCTGTCAGATTTTTAAAGAGGCCACATTGTGAAAGCCCGTCTAGCTGGAGCAAGTGTGACTGAAACATCCCAGTTTTTTTAGAGGTTTCTAGAGACACGGTATCTACAGTCATGACCGCTTACACACAGCGCAGCAAGACAAGCTTAGCGAGGCCAAATAGGGGACAGAAAGAGAAGCTCAGTGAGAGTGATCGACGGGTATTGAAACAGACTGTAACGTCTAAAAACGAACTAGCTGCAAAAGAGAACGCAGAGCTCTATCAGCTTCTAGTTTCAATAATTACAGGTAGAAGGCACCTTCATTAACAGAACATTTATGGAACAGCAGCATTTCCCAAGTCACTTGCCACATATGTTAATGCCAAATGTGGTCTACAGTGGTGTCACACTCGCAAAACCTGATCGATTGATAAATGGAAAAAAGTAATATACTCCGACGAATTGCCTTTCAAACTCTTCCCAACAACAGGGCGGGTGCTCGTTTGGAGGACACCCGCACAAGCGTATGATCATGATCGTCTCCTTTCAACTGTCGAGCATAGAAGTGGATTTGTCATTATATGGGCAGCTGTGTCATAGTATTCTGCTGTACTAATCATAATCCTCAAAGGAAGGATCACTGGGGAGAAGTGTAACACATTATTCAAAAAAAGAGAAATATATTATGATGCAAAAATAAAACTGCACCCCGAATTTGGAAAAGCACTAAATTCTCAAAATCGTATGATTTTAAGAATTTACTTAACTATAGAACCAATAGTTGTATTTATGTATTATCCATTCGGCAATGTTGATGGGGAAAATATAACTAAAAACATGTTACATGTTCTCTATCTTTCTCTTTTGAAGGAGAAAACGAAGTTTTCTCCTTCAAAAGGACGTAATTTTAAACGAATAAATTTTGAAATCTAATGGATAAAATAAAGTACTTAATTTTAAAAAAGCTGCATCTCATTTTACATCGTTCTTTAACTCTACCTACCTGTGTGAATCCACATTTTTAACGATGGATATAACTAAGGATACATATCATTCCCATTTCACAGACGACCACTTAGAATCCATTGTAAAGATTATATACAGAGATATTCAAGATTGGGGCGGATAGTATGCAGACCAAGTCTTCTAGTGAGACTATAACGGAAATTAACTTTAAAAGAAAATGATTTATTTTTTTGAAGTATTTTAAACTGTTTCATGTGATATTATTAAATTTGTAAGTATAATTATTATGTTTGTGTTTTACTTAAAACGTAGTTTTAAAAGAGTAAGTTTTTTTTATTGTAGTTAAATAGGTAAGAACATATTTTGTATTTATTATTGTTATAATCTAAATAAGGTTGAGCTTTTTTTGGCTCATAACAACTTGGGCCGCAACACCTTGAAAAAACTAGAAGTAGACCATGTCATGTGAAAGCATGCCCACCCCATGATGTAGAGTATAACAATTCAGATATTTTAAAAAGTTTTTATTGTGGGATTCTCCATTTAACACATTCATAAAGAAACCATATGTGAAAAATAAGTCAAAATAGGGAGATATAAGCTTTTAACAATTTTTTGGCATTCACATTTAAAATATTTGGATAAAGGGAAAAAACTGAGACTCTCTCTCTCTCCTCTCATACCACGTATCTTCAAGATGAGGACTTGAATAAATCTACTTTCTTGGATTAGAGTCAACACATTCTGCTGAATAACTACGTTATGATTGAGTTCTAAATGTTCTTTCACTGCAAATTGATATAATAGTGAACCGTTTTATGACATGCATCAGACAACATGCGGTGGCAGTAACCGAAAGACATGGTAAAGCTTAAGCCATCGTAGGCTTAGGGAGGATAAGGCTGCAGTCAAGTTGTGGGTTTGAATCTAGATACCACTAAAACCCTCCATATAGTGGGTTCAGAGTCCTCATGTTTGTGTAGTGTGGGAAAGTTAAAGAATGAAATATCTTAGTTAAAGCTTCCTTAATATCAAAATTACGAGGTCCATGGTCAATAGATCTCGTGTTATTTCTAAATGTGACGTAAATAGTAATCAACGAATCCCATTAATATAATTTCATCACACAAATTATAATCATTATTTGAGGATTTACGGGTCCAGAGTATCATGTATGAAAAGACAAGAAAATTAAAATTTCATGTAAATGCATCTTAACATAAAAATTCTCCAACATTCCGTTTCTAGCCCGACACAAAGGTCTCCTTACTACATTCAGTGCCTTTCTTAATATAGAATCAAGTGATGAGATATGCACTTCAGCTCTTAAACACTAGTGCCGATTTAACCCTCCGACCAGAACACCCGTCTCTCAGGTGGGGATGATTTGCTTTGATGTCTGTAGATAATGCTGTGGGGTGATTTCTGGGGTGGGCTGCCTTGACATCTTCAGTTGAATTGAACCCAGTGGCAGGATCACGTGGTGGTAAATGACGAATTTTTTCAACTCACGATATGTGCGATTTTACTTATCTACCACCGTCAATCAGAACGGATATTACTGTAGTTTTGTGTAGAGGTGCTGTGTAGAGGTGTCAAGGCGTGTTAAACATCTCGGAACTCAAACTTCTCACGTTGGTGCGGTGCGGAAGTTTGGTAAAAAAGCAAATAGTCAAATATAACGCCTACCACGAATTTGAGACCATGAGCATTCCGCTACTGAGACCGTGATAATCTAAGAGAAATCGCAAAACCAATTGAATTATTTAAAATGTCAATTGTGTATAAAATATTTCTTTATGCAGCCACTTTAAATTATTTTCAAAAAAAATTTTTTTATTCCTCTAAGAAAATTAAAGAAAAGCAAGGAGACACATACATAAAAAGCATTTACTTAATATGTTCAAAATGAAGTAAAATGGATTCAAATGCGACAGGGAAGCTTTCTTATGTTATTATTTTTTTTTTCATTTCATTACCTTTAAACAAAGATAACTGTCTCTAGAGGGAAAAAATGCATCAGAAAACTTCGTAAGAATAGGTTGGTATAATGGTTGAAAATAAATTAAAAACTCAGCTAAAAAAAATCTATTTAATAGAGTCTTTTTTTTAAAAAAAAAAATTACGTCAAATGAAAGTAATGTTAGATTGCAAAGTATTATTTTTTTTCTATCTTAAGTTAAACATTTTTCTCAATTTTTTGTAGTGAATTTAAATAAGAGTTATATAAGAGAAAATTGGAAAGTGTTTCTTTATTAAATGTTTTTATTAAGCTGGAAGAGTTTGGTTTGGTTAACACTTCTTTTCAGGAAGCTTCAATGAAAACAAAGGATATTGGTGACATAGTCGCAAATGAATTAGAAACCTTTGAGGAGAGATATTGGCATTTTACTGCGTGCTAGGAATGTAAAACGCAGCTTTTATTAATGACACACGTTACATAGGGTTAGAATGTTAGTGTAAAGGTGTGAAAGCGCTTTACATTATGAAGGAAGCAAAATGGGAAGAACGACAAATCGTTCACCATTTGAAAAGTTTATTGTTGGTGCCCGTTTAGCAAGAAACTTATTTAGAAGAAAGAAAATCTCACTGGGTTCTCAAAAGCAGATGTATCAAAGGTTTCCACAAAAGTTAGAATAATGACTCACAGTCCTTCCCTAGAGCAGAGGTCGCCAAAGTGGTGGTCCGAGAGAAATTTCATCGGTCCCCAGAAAAATGGGGAAGAAAAGTGTCACTCATCACTATAAGTTATATTTTAAGTTGCATTGAAACATAATTCAATTCATAACAATAGGTAAAAAGTTATAAAAACGCTACTTCATAGAATAACGCCACGGTAAATAGGTCGTACTGCTGTAACTACATTGTTATATGTGGATAATAGATCCGTGTGCAGCGAAAATTTAAGATAATAATTTAAGCAGGCATCTAAACAAAACCTCATCGACCTATCGTCTGACGAAACGTTCAAATGTATAAATTTCATTCATCCTTATCAAGATCTCAGTTTTGGTTTTCCGTAAAAAGTGTAGTGAACAGGCGATGAAAATTCTGATTCAATTTTCCACGAATTATTTATGTGAAAAGGCTTTTTCATCTGTCACAGCCATCAAAACACGGTACCCCTCCCAGCTTGAAATAAAATATATATAATCTCCGACTTGCAGTAAACACATTGGATCCAAATATCCATAAACTTATTTCCATTAAGCAGGAACATCCATCACACACTAAGAATGCATAATGCTAAAAGTTTGATATATTTAAACCATTTTTTTTTGTTTCTACAGTTTGTGTTTATTTTATTGCGGTTTATATTAAAAATCTTTAATAATTTGGTTACAATTACTAGTTTCATTTTATTAACTAGGTACATTTTATGTGCTCTTATATCACATTTTTTTATAAATACATTTAACACTTAAAAAATCCTATTAGTGGTCCGCGGGATTTAAATTATGAATTTACTGGTCCCCGTGAGGTCAAAAAGTTTAGCGACCGCTGCTCTGGAAGACGTAATTGTGGTTCGAGTACAGTTTTCCAAAGGCATGATCAGCGTTGTTTTCGACGTATTGTACGGCAGAACTCTACTGTGCTTAAACTGACAAAAATGGCCAATTAATCCCAACAGATCTAACCTCGAAACATGTGCACAGAATCCAGAGAATAGGAATGCATATCGGTGCACGGGAAAAGACCGCTCATTTCTTCCTGAAATGCAAAAATTCGTAAGCAGTCGAATAGGGAATGGAATTTGAGGATTGGAAATAGGTAATAGAGTCGGTTGAATCTCGCTACACCTTTTTTATCTGATGGAAGACGTCGAATTGGATGAGAACCCCATGAAGCCATGAAAACTCTTGCCTTACTCGCCATGTGAAAGGATCTGACGGGAATATCATGACATGGATTATGTTCTGCTGGCATGGAAGTGGTGCCATGGTGTTCCTCGAGGGTAAAAAACAACCAAGGGATACCTAGATATTGCGGTAGATCAAGTACACCCTGCATTGTTGTTGTTTTTTCCTTGGTGGCAACGGATACTTCATGGACGATAATTCAACTATACATTGAGCCAAAAGTATTCAAAATTGTTTCGCTGAACGTCAGTCTGACTTCCAACACCTTTTGCAGCCACCACAATCCGGATCTTAACGGCATAGAAATTGTGTGGGTTATGGTGGAAAGACGCATCTAATTTACAAGATCTAAAACACTACATAGCCGATGCACATTGCACGGTATTCTCTGGACGTAAATGCTTTCTAGAAGCATGTAGATCCTCTCTCTCGATGTCCAAGCGAATCAGAGTAGTTATAAGGTGATCCAATAAAATATTGATCTTAGGTTTCTAATTCATTGGCCAGTGTGTGTAATTTGGATCCATGATCAAATGACGATGAAGAAATCTGCGCTGATGCTTGAGGCTTCAAATTCCTATGCAATTTTTTTAAGAAATTAAACTTGGAATTTGTACCATTTGTATTAAGATAGAGCGGGACTCGAACACTTGATTTGATTTAAACCCCTTACGCCTGTGAAGATTAATGATTTGATTAGACTTTTTGCTAACGTCCACCTTGGAACTGCATAAAAATTGGCGACGGACTTCGAAATTTTCAAATCTCGGTCAAATGACTAGAGTGACACTTAAGGTGGCAAACCATTCTATAAATTTGTAAACAACACGCGAACGTCAGGACTATCAGCATCGACAAATTTAACCTTTTCATGATGACGTACTGATCACATGAAAACATTGTAAAGACGGGTGTGTCACGTATGCATCATCCTCTAATGTCACCGACAGCCGTGTGATGCACTGGTGAATCATATTTGTAATGGTTCTACAGGATTAACCATCCCCACGGAAAAGGACATTGAACGGCCTGCCGTCTGATACAAGGGTTTGAGTTTGGTGTACATATAACGCATCCGTCGCGAAAGGGTTAACATGCATTAGCTCCTATACACGGTGGTTTTCCGTTGCACTCCACAAAGCCATCCACGAGCTCATGACCCAGACCATTCGATACCATGGCCATCCACGAGCTCATGACCCAGACCATTCGATACCATGGCCATCCACGAGCTCATGACCATTCGATACCATGACCATCCATTTTGTCTTTAATTGCCAGGAATACGGCCACACGGCCTGTTATACAAAATGCTCAAAATTCCTTCGACCTAAAAAGGTTCACCCTTACCAGGCAACAAAAATTTTATTGGCATTGTTTGTAAGGAAGGAGTTTCCTTCGCTAACATTGTTTGCGGAGTTACCTCCTCCCCACTCATTAAAAATAGCATAGAAAAATCAAAAGAAAACAATAGTAGCAAGGAAATTCAAGGAATCTAAATTGATAAAGATAATTCCTCTGACCTAGCTCGAATATTTTAGCTAGCCAGTTTAATTTTCAAAATATTAAAAAGATTCCCCGAAATACTTCAACTTCTACCTAAACTTAAAAATGCCGATAACGATAAAGAAAAAAAGTTATTTACTAATTGAAGCTATGCTAGATAAAAATTAATTTCTCCATTCTTACAAAATAAATTTATCTCCCTTATTTTTTATTTTTTTTTTATTTTTAATCTTAGCGCTATAGACCTCTCTTATTTCAACTTTTTAAGTCCAACTTTTTCCAAGCTCACCACCATCATCCAGTCAGAAGCCTTACTCCACTAGCCCAATTCCTGCCACCCGATTGGTCCTCACAACTGAAGCCCCGACGTTCATCTTCAATCATACTAACAACACCAAGCCAACTTCACTTGTAGATAGAGGGCGGAGGGATAAGAGTTATACCAGTCCCTTGCAATTAACAGATGGAATTTTTTTTTGTCTTGGAGTTAGCACAAGTAGTAGGTCTTCATTTCTCTATATCAGTGCTTCTCAAAGTTCCTATATTTGCCACCCAATATTGAAACATAATTTTCAACGCGCTCCCCTCCATGCAATAACACACACACACACACACACACAATACACTGAATTCAATAATACCATACTTTGAAGCTAAAGTTACACACATTCGACTTTAACCTCTTCAGTGCCACCAGCATATATATACATCTCGCTCAGCCAGTACGTTAAATGCCCCAGACATATACATACATCCTTCGAAGTACGGTCTTTTCTGTGCACTGCTATCCATAAAATGATTCCTAAGGCCTTGAAATCCAATAAAAGGACCTTGACAATATTTGCAAAGGATTGCCTTATTTCAGAGGATTTCCTAATTTATACCTTTTCTCTCCTCCTTCAATATATCACATACGTACACCTACTTGGAAAACGATGGCATTGGGGAGAGAGTCGCATACCATTCAATCGGCAGTTATATATATATATATATATATAGGGTTATTTATAAACCGTACAAATCATCTAGATAAGTGTTAATTTTTGTATATAATTTTATATATCACAAGCCACACACACATGATGTTGCTGGTAATTATTAAACTTGTTCTTAAATTAGTATTGTTAAATTAATTACAAAATACATTGTGCAGTACTGCTACATTGATAAGCGTATTATATCAGGTAAATGTGTATTTTATTTTTTTATTATGTTAGAATGTGTACTCTGTTTACTTTCAGTAAATAAATAATTTTCTTTGATAATCTTTTGTTTTCAACTTTTCAATATACTTGCACTCCACAGATTGAGAAACACTGCTCTATATGAAAAAAAACTAGATTGCATGGAGAAAAACGGGGACTCGCTACCTGCACTCACGTGTCAGAGAAATCGAACATTACGATAGCGGAGGCTTGATGGTCTGGGCATCACGTTGGATTGCCGCGCACACCCCTTTGTCTTTATAAGAGGCACTGTGACTTCTATCAGGTTTAGGATGAGGTCTTAGAACCCTATGTTTGCCTTTTCATGGGTGCAGTTGGCCCATATTTTATTTTAATAGATGACAACGCTAGGTATATAAAGCTCCTCTGGTCAAGGAATTTCTGAAAAGTGAGGATATTTACCGAGTAGATTGGTCAGTTAGATCTCCAGACCTCATGCGTATAGAATATACCTGGGACGCTCTGAAGAGGGCAATTGCATCTCGTAAACACTCTCCTAAAAACATCCAAGACCTCAAAACAGAGTTCCCGAACGAGTGGGATTAATTGCCACAGAAACTCATAACTTCCCTTATTTCCGGTTTATAATCCCAGTGTGAGACGTGTTTATCTGAAAGAGAAGGCCATACCCCCTATTAATCAATTTTGTTGTTATATTCTGCAACTGCTGTTTCATACCTTCTGACCTCGATGATTGTTTTGCACGATCACGCGTGTGTATTGTAATCGTTGAATGATTATTATTTACTATTATTTATTTATTTTTATTTTTTGCCTTGCATCATTCCTATATAACTACCAGGTTTTATTAAAATCTGTCCTGTAGTTCTAGAGATAATCGACAAAATCTAAAAATTATCTTAATTTTGAACACCAGTGTGGCTTTAATTTTAGTAGAGAAGTATGCATCATTATTTTTAAAATGTCTCAAGCTGCTGAAACTCTTATTGATAAGTTTTACGTATAATAATTTTTGTAGATTTTAATATTCAATGTTGTCAAATTTATTACGTGCAATATAACCATTCCAAGAACACTAGGGATTAAGTATTTGTTTAATAAATGGCAGGTACTACATGGTACACAAAAATGGGCCTCCAGCATTGCCTCGAAATAACAAAATAAAAAACTTTTCGATATTGATTCCCCACCAACCTTTTTACGAAATAAGAAACACTTTACTACAAATGCATTTTTTTTTACCAGAGCCCCTCCAACATCCATCTTCTTCTCGATAAAAACCAACAAAATAAAATCGGATGAAAAAAATATATATTTTTATCGAAAACAAAATATTCATTTAAGCCGACATCCTCTCTAATACCCAGAGCAAAGCTGTAGTTTCTCCAGAAAATTTATCCCTTCCAGATAATGTCAAATCCTTAAAATAACCGCTACTCATGATACCTACTTGGAAGGTCCCAAGGGACAAATAATAAGGGATGCAGCGCAATATAGGAAAAAGGGAACAACTCAACTCGGCAGGAAAGCTTTTTCGCTTGTGTCAGCCGACAGGCGAAGAGACAAATAGTTCCAAGGAACCTTCGATTGAAAGATTTTAGAACATTTTTTCCCCTCTCGTACAGACACGGGTCATTGGGTGAGGATTTAGAAGGAATGAGGTGGAATTACTGGACAGTGGTGTATACGACTCAGAAGGGAATACATTCAGGGGAATAGTAATGGTAATAGTAGCAACAAAAGAAGTGTCTTTCCTAGATTATTGTTTTCTCTTAAGAAATGAATGGAGGGAAGAAATGAGAATTCTGAAAAGAGTTGATATCTTTTACTGATGTGAAAATAATACAACAGTCTCTAAAAAGAGGGATTTTGATACAAACATTAGTTCAGGTGGGTTTCATTATACAGTATTACGACGTTTATTCGAACGTTTATTATCCGGAGCGTCCAATATCCGAATCAGCTTTTTTTTTGTCAACTACATGTACATTATATGAATACGTTTTCAAACAGTTGTTTCGCGTGAGGCAAAAAGTCACGGTGTGACGGACTCACGTTTCTTTAACATGTCCTTTGGGTACTTTTTGGGGCCAAGATTAAGGGCAAACTCTTTTCCAAACAAAACCCAAGAAGTTAAACGTGAAGATTAAATGCAAATTAGATAGCTTTTAAATAACAGAAGTTTCAGTAAGTGAGATGGCAATTTGGGGAATGTTATGTGAGAGATTGATACAATTGGGAAAGGACGGCCAACGGAGGTTATTCCAAAGATAAAGCCATTAGGTCAAGGTGCATACCATTGCACTCGCGTGAAGACGCCACTTCCTAGTATCGGAGCTACGATTGGATTAAGGTATGATTGACTATTTAATGTTAGACTTGCGTTATTATTGAAATTGAGATTAGGCACGTTAGATATTGATAGTGGTCCGAATAAGGATAGTTCGGTATTACTTGTATTGTGTGTTCGTTCATCGTAGATTCTCACATATATAATCATTATCTAATCTGTTAAAAGTTTTAGTTATAGCTCTTAATAAAGTCATATTGAGAGTATGGCTACTTCTCATTCTTTAGTTGACACTACACCTCTAGCTCGCACAGATAATCTAAGGAAATGCACCCTAGTAGGTAATTTTAACAACGGGAAAAACCAAATTCAGGTATATCTGGGGAATTATAATTGTATGATTTGGTAAACATCTGCGAGGATTATTAGGTCATTTTGTTTCCAAGTGAGGGGTGTTTACGTGCTTTTTGTTGAGTTGTGATCTGATATAGCTTCGAATTCAAAATGGAAGCGCAACGTCTTGAACATACAGACAAAACTTGAAATATTGAATTGTCTCATGAAGGGAGAAAGTGGAGCATCTTTCGCACAGTTTTATAATGTTGGAAAGTCAACAATTTCTGACTTAAAAAAAGCCGAGAAACCATTTCAAATTTCGCGTCAAAACTTGACTCAGAAGATGGCTTCGAAGAAAAGAAAAACTGCTGACGCGTTTTCTACGTTCGAGACAGCTATGGAGTGGTACGAACAACAATAAGAGTGCTGTCCTACTCAACTACTGCTGCTCAAGAGAATCAGAGAACTTGCAGCGAAAAACCGAAGGTGTACAATGGTACAGCGAAAAATAAGTGATTATTTTTCACAATAAATGTAAAATTGCGACATTTGCGACAACCTATTTTGCTTTTTCTTCAAGCCCGATTCCCGCATGTGATGATTTTCAATATTCGTTTAGTGTCCGATTTCATTACTGCATGGATCACATTCGGTTTTCGGTTATCCGAACAATCGCGTATCAGAACGAAGTCTGGTACCAATTGATTCGGGTAAACAATGTTCTACTGTATTAAATTTAATGCGAAAATGCGATGTAATAGAAAAATAATATTTTAATTTATTCATAACAAATACATATAGTCAAGATTTTAATCTATATATTTTCTTAAAAATAGATTAAATGTTGTAATTCATTTGTACTGGTCCTGCGTATGTCAGAAGTAGCTCGACAACGTCCCTCTTAAAATAACATGGATCTGGTTGCATTTTGCATGATGCTCTTTTCCATATTGAATTTTTCAAAGAGTATTTTATTTTCAGCTAGTAAGCAACACACGCACTACTTTTTAAAAAAATAAAGAATTGAGTAAATAATTAAAAAAATTAAACATAAAAATGGACAGAAGCGTTACTCATTTTTCCTGCTTCCCCCCCTCTTAAGAAACATCCCAGAACCATCTTAGATCCAAACTTGAATATAAAACTGCTTTGCGTCTATTTAAAACCGTTTCATAAAATATAACTAAAACTTCGTGAGATTTTCTAAGAAGTTTGAGGGGAGGTACACACACACAAACTTTTTTGGTTCTCGAACCAAAGCTCTGATTAAGTATATCGAACTATGTACACAACATAACTTTTTAATTGAGAGATAAGGATTTTTTTGATTTCCAAACATGTTTATTAAATTATATGAGGAAAAAAGCAAAAATTGAAAAAATTATATCAAAATCAAGGAGAGAGGGGCTGAAAATATACATAAAATTAGACAAACGAGGCCTACTCTGAACAAAATGCTTGTGAACGAATTTTGAACAGTTATATGTTACATTACCATTTATTCATTTTTGAAATTGCCTAACACAAAGATATTTAAAATTTCTTACAAAAAAAAAACGGAATTTTGATTTTTTTTGTCAAGGGACGAGGATGACCTTTGAGCTTTTATCCCATTTTCCACATTACCACACCAACGGGAGGACTTTGAGTCACGACATAACCTCTAGGTTACCTTTGACGTGGAATACTTCCACTGCGAAGTTTTAACTCATATTGTTTTGCAATCGTATATATGAAGCATATATATTAAACCGACCATTACTCACTCGCTTCACTGAGTATTTCATGATACTCCATGACAATATAGAATGTTTATAAAACTACTAAAAGATGTCTAAGTCTGATAGACTTTCGTTTCCATTTTTCCTGGTATAAAGTATTTCTCATATTTCTTCTACGCTAATTTCTCTTTTTTTTTACTAAATTGTTGGCCTGAAGCATCATTCTATGTTCTTTATTCCCTTACAAAGAATTAAAGTCCCCATGTAATTGTTTTTTTTTTTTTTTTTTCAGTATTACGTTTTGTTACACCTGCACTTTCCATTTTATGCCCATGGATGGCTACCGTGCGATTGTTGCTCCCTTAAATTTTATTAGGTTTCCTAATTTTGGGGTGTATAAGTATGATAATTATAATAAAATAACATTAATGTGTGTGACTGATGCATTGGTTTTCGTAATTTTGGTCACAAAAACCTTAGTTGTGTTCTTTTCCTTTTTTCTATAAACCAAACATTTTTTTAAACATCCAACTACCTAAATGTGCAGACAAGATGTTTCCTTTTAATTGAATGAAAACTTTATAAGCAATCACATATCTTTTAAAGAGTCATTAGTGTTTCATCCATTGAAACGGTGTTCTAGTCCTTAGTCTCCATCATCTCATAACAGACACTTTAATTATAAATGAAAGAAAAATCAATTTATAACTTAATAATACGAGCAATTGAAGAACGCGACGACACTCTACCGAGTTGTATTCGAGTAATTCTATTATGTTGACAACACATTGTGTCAAGTGTCATTGTTTAACGTAGGAAGAATCTAATCTTTTTTCATTTAAGACAACTTTTTTTGTCAGATAAATCTTGTACAATAATCGAAGTACTTTTTTTTCTTGGTTTTCTTGTTAGAAGTTACTTTTCAATGTATGAAGGTTTTATTAGAATGGTGGATGTTGCAGTCTAGTGGTCATGGTCACGAATTCCTGGTCAGTGTTATCGCGAGTCACGGGTTCGATTTCTGATACCACTGAAGATTCATCGTGCGGAGTGAAGGCTCAAAATCTACATGTTAACGTGAAGTGGAAATTTAGACCTGAGAGTAAACTTTTGCAAAGGAAAATGGTTGATATTTCTTTTAAGTCCATCCTCATTTCAATTTTGGATGGAAAAGTTTATTTGTATTGCAGCAAGATATAAATATATTTGATGAGAATATACGTGAGTAACTGGCACTTTTTATTACATTTCTCAAACGTCTTCTTTTATCAAAATATTTCCCTTGTCATAAGAAATTGAAATGATTTTGAAGGGAAAATAAACATTGTGAAACTACAACGGCTCACCTGAAGCTTATTTTATGCAAGCTGTGATCTAAAATTTTCTTTAAATTTGAAACCATCCTAAGTTCATTCGTTGAAAAGTATATTTAACTTATTGAAATCATTAGCGATTATCCGGGTACCACAATATATCACATAGGGCTTACAGAAGTAAGTATAAAGCATATTACAAAAAGGAATAAAAAAAAGGAAGAACATTTAAAAGTTCTTACGCATTATAAATATGTATCAACAATGAGTTTATACAAACAAAAATCTTCAAAAGCACTTCTGGTGGAAGTAGGTTAGCGAAATTCTGGAGACTAATTTATATCAAGTCCCTTAAGTACCAGTCTTAGGACATTTTTTTTCAAAAGCAAACTTATTTCTTTCTATAAAACAACACATGTTTTACATTTTCATCACCACAAACACTATGATCGGGGAAAGATGACCAAAAAAATGAAATCTGTTCCACTGTCTTTTAAAGTTACCATGTCCAGCGGGAAAATGGGCCATTTTTTAATTAGGAAAAAAAAATAAATAAATAAAAAACGATGGCATGGCAGTCTCACATTAATGGAAGGAAACTTGTATTGGTTAAACTTCCTTTATTTGAAATGATATATTCTAGGTACCAAAAGTCTCCATTCTTTCTTTCATACTCGTCTTGTAAAAAGATTGAGGAATATTAATACTAATGTCAATTTCGCGCTTGGTGCCAGTCTTTGCTTAACTTACTCGTTTCCATAAACACCCGTGTATACACAAACAAATACAAAGCTATCGAAATGTTTTCGTCTTTCAGGTTTTAAAGTTGTCTTTGGATCTCAACGATTATGTGTTGTAGGTAGAAAAAATACATTTTAGAGAATCCACGGATGAAAGGGAATCAGTACAATTGAGGGTGCTAGTTTGATATAACGGGGCATGACGACAAGCGCGCTGCTTGGCTCGATAAAGGAATTACGCCAAGCAGCGCTTGTAGCTGGAATGTAATCCAAGGTGGCAGCCTAGCGGTATCAAATCTTCAGGAAGATAATTTTAAAAAATTGTTTTGAAATACATTGAAATAGATTTCAAAAGAAGAATATCGGAAGATATTGAGAATAACCAAAATCAATGAATAAATAATAAACAACAATATAATATAATAAAAAGTTAATGTACTAATAATATTATGCAGTGTATAATAATATAATCATAAAATAATTTAATAGTAATTATAAAAAAAGAATAAAATCATCGTATTGTATCAAAATTATTCATAAGAATACTCATGTTACGTAATAATTATATATAAATAACCTAATAATAATTATAAATGAATAACAAAACCATAATTATATAAATAAAGAACATTATAATAATTATAAATAAATATAATAAAAACAATTATTATAAATAACGAATATTATATGACTATTACATTTAATAGTAATTGTATTTTTATATTATATTATTAATAAAATAATTACATAGTGTATATTCATAATGAATATCAATTAAAAAGTACAGGAAATTTTAAATATTCCAAAAACTGCAAAAATATCAAGGTATCCATATTGTGATGTTATCGCCCATCTTGGCGAACATAAACAACTACTCGGTACGTGCCCGTTATCTCAAACTAGTTCCCAAATGTGATAGTCTTGAGATCACACTTATTTCTGCATTGATTGATTTTAATAGCAAAGCGTAAACATAAAGTTCAGCTACAAAAACTGTGCATTCATAACGAATTCTAAATTGGAAGAGTGTTTGGATTCGATACCATTTCTGTGAAGACACCTAATGCGGAATCAACTCTGTCATCAATTTTGTTGCCATCAGTATTGCAAATAACAGGGAATTTCATAAAAACATATTTATAAAAGGAAATTAGATTCCAGCCAAATAAAAGAGCCATATTGAAAAGAAAAATTACTCACGATCTATTTAAACCTTCCTGTGATATATTTAGAACACTCTTTCAAGCTTACGTTCTATCAAATCTTTTGTTCCTATAGTGTTTGAGCGAGAAGAAAAGCATTCCAAAAACAGGGATACAATGATCACTGGTTTCATTCTTTCTTTCTGCCCATACCCTTGCCTACTCTTCTTTCCCTTGTTCCCTGCAACCGCCAGCAATCTTGATTTTCTGATGTCATTATAGCCTCAATTTACTGCACCCTCGGGTGTTACCTTTACCCGTAACTGAAGCTCCCCCTTCGTTCTAAAAAGCCATGCCCCATTACAATCCTGGCACAAGACATTATATCTGTTCTTTTACTTCTTTTTTTTAAAGGGTAGACGTTCTTTATTTTGCTTTAGCTGGAAAGATTTTTATTTTCCAAAAAAAAAAAAGATAAAGTCATTTATTGTCAAAAAAAGAAAAGGAGATACGGTTAACAGTTTTAAAAAAAACCTCTCAACTTCTCGCCAGGGAGCTCAGAGTTTTTTTACTTCGAATTTCTTTACTCTGGTGGGAGGCGGAATAAAATTTTAGGTGGTGAAGGTTAAGAACGAAAGAGGCGTGGCAATTAAGTGACGTCACAAAAATTTTGTCGTTGTTACGTCCCTTTTACATCCAGGGAGTATTAAATCATGGTGATGTAGTCTTTTCTTCTGGAAACAGCCCCATCCCTAGTGCTTTGGGAAGTTGCAAAGAGTTTAAAAGCCCTCCCTTTTGTTATAAGGCGCGTTCGGGGATTTCGTTGACTTTCAAGTTCCTCAGAAATACCTCAGGGTTGACAATAAATATCTGAAAAGAATTCTTCTATGCTTTTAAACAAGGAATAGAATCTACTGGAGGATTTTTGGGATGCATTAGGTCACTCATGTTCTTAAATAGAGATATTTTTTATTCAGTAAAAATAATATTACTTTTCACTTTTGACTGACTAATTAACTATTTTATAAAATCCCATTATAACGGTAATAGCCTTGTGGTTATGGCAGCGTTTCTCAAACTGTGGGGCGTGATAACTCTACGAGGGGGGCGGAAGCATATTAAAAAGTCGAAAACAAAAGATTATTTAAAAAAATTATTAATTTACTGTAAGTAACAAACAAATGCATTCTGAAATAATAAAAAATAAAATACACATTTTCACTGATACAATAGCTTTATAAATGTATCAGTACTGCACAATGTATTTTATAATTAATTTAACAATACTAATTAAAAAAGTTTGATAATTACCAGCGACCTAGGGGTTTGGTTTTAAAAACTTATCTTTTTAAATTTTGTAGGTTTATAATTAATCCCTTAATTGCCGAATAAAAGTTACGTGGTTAGCTCCCCACTGCCACGTTTTCCACGTTGATGCTCATATGGGATGTTTTTTCCGGGGGGGGTGGGTGGAGAAAAGGGATAAATGAGAAAATCCTCTGAAATAAGTAAATCCTTCTCAAACACTACCAAATTCCTTTTATTGCATTCCAAAGCCTTCGGAATAATTTTACGGACAGTAGTGCACAGAAAAGATCGTGCTTCGGGAAAGACGTATATGTACGTCAAGAAAATTGATGCTTTGGCTGAAAGAGACGTTTATATACGTCGGTGGCACTTAAGACGCTTAAGTCGTATTGTAGCTGTAGTGTCAAACTATAGTGTTTTTGAATTCAACACATTGTTATTGAGGGGGGGGGCACAATGAAACTTATGATTGAATATTGAGTCGCGAATATTGAACGTTTGAGAAGCACTGGATTATGCTCATGAACTCGTGGCCGAGCCATCGCGGGTTCAAGTCCTGGTGCCACTGAAGAACAGTCATGTAGAAAATGTGATGCACGTTAAATCAATCTGTCGAGGCTCGGAAGTCCCTCTGTTGGATTGGTGTGGAAGCTTGGAGAAGAATGATGCTAGTTAAGGTGTCGTCCTCGTCACTTGGCCGAAGCTGAAAATTAAGCAGGTCTATTGCCAATAGCCCTCTTATTATTTTATAGTGCGACGTTAATGCATCTCTTACTAATTCTCATTAACATTCATTTTTGAAACTACATTAGGGCTATTGGCAGAATGCCTAGGGTGGGCGAGATATCCCTACAGAGTGTTGAGTTATAAATCGGGCCAACTGAAAACTGAACTGAAATCAGTTGAAAGAGGCATAAACCTTTCCTCCGGGAGGTAACCTCCTTCGAATTCAGTCTGTATTGAACAAAAATCTTTACACTTCCATTTCCAATTGACATAACTTACACGTTTTTCATAAATTCTAAAGTACAGTTCTAAATAACAGGCAAGTATTAACAACTTATTGATATAGGAATAACACACTGTTTCGATATAGTGCACTGAAATGAAAGATGTACAAAGCTACAAACACAACATATAGCACACAAAATGTGGAGGTATTCGTTATGTTTTTGCTCAACGAGGCACGCGCGCGCGTGCATGTGTATGTGAGAGAGAGAACTTATATAAGAAAGTAGGGAAGTTATTATTTAAGAATCAAAATGTATCTTAAGAATTATATATATAATTGAACTTAAAAGTTGACCAATCAGTACAAAACATTTAAAGTGTAGAGCATTAACACTGAATTCAAGGAGAAGTAAGAATCTTGCTGTTCTTTTATATTTCAATAAATTTAAATATCATTAAACCTTATAATCATAAATAGTACTAAAGCTAAATAATCAGTTAGCGGAAAGTCAACTGATACGAAACAAGTAATATAAAAAAAAATTTCAAAGTCACTTAGATCAAAAACAGGATTCAAGGCAGAGCTTGATTTTATGAAGTAAAAATTTTGAATTAATTCAACCCAATGAAATAGTTTACATCCTAACTCCCCCTAACTGTTGATTAAAAGTTATGCGATTCGCTCCCAGTTCCACCATTTTTCACACAGGCACGCGTTTAAGGTGTATTAAAGGGGATAAAAAGCACAAAAAGTCATTTTTGCTATTAAATAAGTAAGTCCTTTGCAAAAATTGTCAAGGTCATTTTATTGCATCCCACAGTCTTCGGAATAATTTTATTGATAGCAATTCAAAGAAAAGGATCATATTTCGGAAAGACGTAAATGCACTTCAGGGGCATTTAAAACATGGAGTGCGCGAGACGTTTACATACGCCGATGGCAGTTAAGTGGTTAACAGCTCACATTCTAACCAATTTTATTCACACACACACACAATAAGCTTACAAAACCTAAACAACACATATATAGGCGGATACAAATAAAGTAGCAAATCCCTTAAAAGTAGACTCAAAACCTTGACCAAAGAAAAACATAAAATAGAAGCAAAATTTGCTTGCAGCTATCCTTCTAGAATATTTAAAGGAATGAATGAATATTAATGTCGCACTGAAGTTACATGAGGGCTTCAGTGTTGCCAGATCGAGCGATTTTTGCTACTTTTTAAAACTTTCCGCTACTTTTTTTAATCCTATTGCTACTTCGCGAATTTTATGCTACTTCACTTGAAGATCCCGCTACTTTGTGCTACTTTCAGCCATATATAAAAGTATTAGAACAAGTTTCGAAAAAATTGAAAAAAAATAGTGACCTTAGTCTCTAAAGAAAACATGAAGTTTCAGTATGTTTTATCACTCCGAAACGACACGAAACGCTGTAATTTCTCCCCCCCCCCACCGCCAAGTATCAGAGCCTATCTATGCGGGACTCCCCTATTTCGCCACTCTTTTTCCACTGCAAGTAGTAGAAAAAAGAAATGATGGGATTCTTTCTAATCCCGATAGAGGCATGAAAATGAAACACGTAGCATTCTTAAAAAATAGGCTTGGAGAGAATTTCTACATAAATATTAAACTGGGAAACTAATTGTTAAAGGACAAATTCTTATAGAACTAAGTATATTGTATAATTATCATCAGCGGTACTACATTGAATTAAAGAATAAAAGTCTATTTTTGCAATTAACTTACATTGCATCACTGAACTTATAAAAAATTGCCTACAATGACAAAAGTAAGCACTCGTCATCTAGAGAGATTATGTGATAAAAATCTGATTAAATCCCTTTTGAAAGGTTTTTACCTAGATTCAGTGGCTCGAACTACCTCTCATTGCGGGTGGCCCAGGAATTCTAGGGGGCTCAAAGCCTGACTGACACCAAGTACATATTAGGGCTTGGGGTTCTAAAACTGACTTTGCAAGGGGCCCTAATGTTCTCCGTCGCGCCACTGCCTGAATTCCTCCCTTTCCAATCAACTACTTTTCTTACTATCCCTATACTTAAATTAATACAAGGATAGAATTAAATATTGTTGAATTACAGCTGCCAATTTTAGCAGAATTTGAGTGGATTAATTTATTCTTTCAAAGTGATCATGTTGATCATTGCAAATTACTGAATGCATTTTTGAATCCATTTTTAAGAAATTTAGCTATATTTGCTTTAAAGCCTTACAACCTACCAATAAGTAATGCCACTGTAGAAAGGGCATTTTCCAGACTGACGTCAAAAAAGACAAAATTAAGGAATCGAATGTGGCTCGACTGTTTGATCATTCTCAGAATCAAAATCACTTTGGAAGAATGAGGGACATGCTGCGTTGATTTCATTCCATCGCTACAAATGCTCGATGCAATTCAGAAATTTATAAAAAAGAGAAAGCAGATCACGATATTTAACAGGTAGAATTTGAATGTATTTTAAAGGAATTAAATAATTTAAGCATTTTAATATAGTTTTACAAAATTAAAAAAAATTACATTTATGAATTTCAAGAGAAAATCGATTCGCTACTTTTTGCTACTTTGCTGCATAAGTTTCTGTCAACTCTGGAGGGCTTTTCTAAAATATTTAAAGGATACCGGAAGTTAAGCCCAAGGAAATCTAACACACTTTTTCGAAACAAAGAAGATATTTCAAAGCATTTAGCAGCCCAATCTTCTGTAACCAAAGCATCTTTGTCCTTTGCATTGTTCTCTCTTAGAATTATATCGATTTCTTTCATCCCCCCCCCACTCGTCCACCATCAATTACACCCTCGGCTGCATTTTAATGTGCTCCAAGATTCACTATGAACTGAACTTATTCCTTGCTTGGTAGCGTTTATGAGGGAGGAGAAAGAAGGTCAACCCTTATACCCCGTTTTATTAACCTTTCATTTTAGACCAAGTCCATCTGAATGGGGTCTTGATTTTTTTGTGTTCTCTATTTAGTCATTTTTCTTGAAGTGTAAAGAATCGTAATCGATTAATTGTTACTTAATGCACGGAGCTGGTTTGTATTGGGAAAACGTTTTGTATTACATACTGTGCATTCTTCAGTTTTGTTACTAAATTTATTCTGTGTTTCATTTTTAAATAGCTTGGACATCTGCTTCGAATGATTTTGATGAATTCTCAAAATAAAACTCATGTTTGTGTGTGGCAAGCAAACGATTTTCCTCTCATACATAATGTAACAACGTCAAGTGGGCATGGCGTGAAAGGGGGAGAAACATATAACATTTTAACTAAATGTCATTTTTTGTAATAACTTGCCCTAGGGTAGTATGTCACATTGAACTTTTTGTGAGTCAAAGCTAGGTGACATCAATTTCTCGATCTGACTCCAATTACACTAATTTTAACTAAATTAGCAAATGCTTTTGCTCGACTTATAATTGTGATGAATAGCATGGCTATGGCTCTTTGATTAGTGAAAAAATTACTGTAGAATCGAGAAATTTGCTATACACTGAAGTTCAAAATTAAGGTCACAAAGACGTTTTTCTCGTCATAATTTTAAATTACCTCAAGAAAAATTTTCAGAATTTGAAATTCATACATTTTGAAGAACGGGTAGCGCAATATCAATCTTCAGTTTAGGAAAAGACATTGTTTAAGGCTGTTTTCGACTAATGTTAAAGTATAGGACCCAAATTGAATATTTTTTTCAGATATAAAAGTACTCAAACACTAATATTATGTTCTGGCTTCACTATCCTGTAGAGAATCGCTTATTTTATCACACTATTCATTTTTATCCTTGTTGAAACCTTTTTTTTCTTTTATACATTTTTTTCTTATTGATTCGCATCTTTTCTCCTATACCGTAATGCTAAATGAGCTATCCCTTTACATGTTAAAAGGAAAAACTAATTATTTATGAAATATTTTGAAATTTTAAAAACACTCTATTATAAACAAATGCATGAGTTACAATGTCACACATTTTTATAAAAATTGAAGCATTTTTTCAGTCCGAAAATGAGCTCCGTGTTAAAACAAACAAGTTAGTCTGTTTGCAGTGAGAATGACTTCTTGTAATCATTTACATGATTCCTTGAGAAAGAGAGCCGTTGGCACGTTTGAAAGCCAATCTCAAGCGGAGGAGGCTCTATTGTTCCAATTGGTCCGAAAGTGGCTTCTTCATTATGGAATCAGTTCCAAACAAGCAGTCCTCTCACCAAGAAGGTCGGTCAAGGTCACCACAGAGCATCGACATCTGCACAAGACCGTTGCTTAGCATTAAGCGCTGTACGGCGTCGGCGGAAAACGGCTCCTCAGCCTTCTCGTGACCTTGCTGCTGTGTCTAGAGGAAGCCTATCCAGGCAAGCTGTCTTCACCCATCTTGCAGAGACGACCTTTATGCCCGGCGTCCAATCTGGAGCGTCCTTTTAACTGCATCCAACAGGAAAGACCTGATGTTATGGATATGAAAACATCAGCCGTGGACACCACATGGATTGAAACGTGTTCTTTTCAGTAATGAGTTGAAATGTACCAGACAGAGTGATTCTGGTCGAATCTCGATGGCCGTTTTCGATGCGGGTACTATCAGCTCACAGCACTATAGGAATGGGAGGTATAACCTATGTAAGGTTTTCCTTGGTGTTATGGGCCCGGACTAAATTTTTATGGACGATAATGCACGGTCACACAAAGCTCACACTGTTGACGAATTTCATAAAGTAGGGAATATTTGCCGCGCGTATGGATTAAAACCCTCCAGATCTCAGGATCACAATTCTATTGAATATGTTGGGATGGTTCAAGAATAGCCATTTTTCAGTTTAACTCCCCTCCCAGGGATCAAAATTCCCGTTTTTAGAAAAATTAGCTTTTTGTTGCCACAAATACTTATTGACATCCTCATAAACAGAATGACAGCTCTTTGTGAGGCTTGTATATTTCATAGTGATCAACTCCATATTAAACAGACTTTTCCCGAGGTAAATGCTTTCTCGATTCATGATTTTACACTTTTTGATATGACTTGTATCTTAATTCGCAATTAAAGTCTTGTCCATATATTTAAACGTTGCTTTATTCTTTCTGATAATGCACTGACTCTCTGTGCTGAATTTCGTGGCAACATTGTAATTATTGCATCAGTTTTCACAAATTTTATGTTGGTGACGTTAATTTTGGACATGAGATTTGTATTTAATGATGTGTCGATAGATGTGTTCTTAAAATATTCTTTGCAAATAAACAAATTGGCTTCGATTGTTATGGATAGAAAAGAACAAATATTGTACCATTTTGGAATGACCGGATATGCATTCCAAGTCTGTTCTGTGTGGTTGTTCTGACATTATATATAATAACACTTTTATAATACATTCTTTTACCACTCACGCATCTGTCCTTCCCGTTAATTCTACTTAAATTGTTTTACTCCCTTGAATACATTATTGCTCTTTTACAAAGCGAGTTTCTCATATCAAACATCGAAGTAAAGTAGCTCCAGAGGTTAATTGAGGAAAGTGCACTTGAGAACCCGTGAAGGATTTAAAAAGCGAAGAAAAAAAAATCATGAAAAGTTTCCGATTCCGAAGCACACGAAATCTGAAGCAATGTGTTCATTGAAACTGATTTCCAAAACTTCTGTAAGTTATGTGTAAAAGTTTCTCAAAAATTATCCAGGTATTGTAGAATGCAACTCATTTTGAAATTCCTTCATAGTACATTTAATTAATAATCGAAAGAAAGTCTCACTAGAAAGCGTTATGATTTCCCACCAGGAAAACCTCGCAACGACTTCAAACTGGTTGGAATTTCCTTTTATAAAAGATAGCAGAAAACTTGACGTATTCCCATAACTATATTTACTTTAAAATATTTATTCAATTATGTTTTTCTTATAGACAAAAGAGCAAACGCTAATGAAATTATTAATTTTTATGTGGATTTGTGAGGTTTATGCAGGGAAATTAATAAAGGATTAAATATCAAAATGATAATCCATAATCAAATGATAATTTCATTCTCCAAAATACGCGCGCGCGAACAGCCTGTAGTAAAATAATTAAAATGATGGAAGGAAAAAATAATATCCAGTGAATGAGAAAATGTGCTTCAAAAGATGGTATCGCCATCTGTAGGGGAAAATCGATACTAAAAATTGATGCTAATAATTCATTAGGTAAAAAACAATTATTATAAAGCATTGTTCCTTTAAAAATTATTTCTTCGTAAAATTACGATTTTAATCATTTCCTACCGATTTACATGCTTCGAAAAAGATTTATTCAGGTGGGTGGGTGAATATTAACGTCGCACTATTTAGTTGCTCAAAGACTTTTGGCGACGGACCTCGTCATTTCGAAACATGATCAAGTGCCGAGGATGACGCCTGAGCTGATTCCCCCGTCCTAACTTCTACACCACACCAAGGGGAGGACTTTTGAGTTTCGACATATGTAACATTCATCGGTTCTCTCTGTACGGCAGGGCTTCAGCTGTACAAGGCTCGAACTCAGCACCCCGGCCCCGAGTTCTTTACCTTGACCATTAATCTTGATCAGAGTAAGAAAAAAAAATTCAATCATTTAACGGGCGAAATATATTGTTATACGTTTTATTAAAATTTCTTCGTAAAAATTTGATTCTTAAGAATCATGAATTATATATCAGGAAATATATTATAAACGTGAAAGTTTGTGAGGATGTTTGGTCGTCTATCACGCAGAAACAACTGAATGAATTTTAATGAAACTTTACAGTAGTATAGCTTATACATCATAATAACACATAGGCTATAATTTATAAAGATATTGTGTGAAGTGTCCAAAATATAACAATAATTGTCAAGCAAGTAGGAAAGAATTCTGCCATCTGCAAAGAAGCCCACGAAGCAAATATCTATCTTTTATGTGTGAAGCAAACCTTTGCATTTTGTTCTGTCGACGCCAGGAACTGCGAAAGCTTTAACAGGCGGAGTGTGAGGCTGAATTACAATTTTAACATAAAATAAATGCAACAAAAAGTAATATTAACGTATTACACTTCCAGATATAAATTATTTTTACTATTTTAATCGAAAAAAGAACATTGTTTATTTGCTTATGATTTTAGAAAAATTAGAGTATGTTACGTTCGCCAAATTTTAAATCTTAATATTTACGGACTGCGCAATATTAATTAAAGTAAAAATTCACTGAAATTCTAAAGACAAAACACAGACGATTATTCTATAAAAATCCTTGCAAAAACGAATACGTCTCGAATCAGTCGACCAGTAAAAGAATGCATTTTGAACCAAGATAGATTTACGCCGTTTTTCAGAAAAAGCTTTTTTACTGTTTTTTAAACCGTGCTATATAGTTTTCAGTTAAGGTCGCTTACACAGAATTCAAAGATTCGGTGTACTTCCCGATTTACGCAACGTGACAAAAGAAAAAAAAACGATATTTGAATAGTTTGAATGACGTTAGTGAAATTATTTTGTAAGTTAAATATTAACAGGTCCTCACATTCAATAAATGTTTTTTAAATTCAACGTAAGATCGATTCTCTCATTTGAATGCAAAATTATAATAATATTTTCCGTTAAGCAAGGCGATAATTTAAAATTTAAATACTATTTATAGTGGCTCAAAAAATATTGAAACAAATTTACAGTTCAAAAGATAATATCGAAATGCAAAACAAATTTAGTTGAAAAAGGACAAGAGTAGGACACCCATTTCACTAAACTTGAAGAACGGTGGATAGTTAGGAATATTATAAACCTATAACAAAACTACAGTAAAATCGATACTGGATGTATATCGAAGGTTTTACAAGTCTGTCACAATGCATAATTCTAAAGCCTTTCAAGAAAGTGTAATAATAAGTATTATAATAATCAGTAAAAATGGTAGTTTTAATATTTTTAAGAAATAGAAGACACAAAGTAACATTTTTATTCAACTGAGAATTACTTAAATAAATTTTAATTCTTTATAGTATTTTATTTTTTAAATATGTTGCATCACAGTGAAAATGTACACAAATTTTAAATATTTAATAACTACTTATCAAATTCAAAGTTTTTATAACTTCTTCATTTATAAAAATAATTGCATGAAACTTTTTTTCCTTGTATCGAACATTTCAAAAAATGCTTACAATTTTAATTCAACATTTAATACAGTTGTGAAATTTTGTAATTATAAAAATTTCTACTTTTCTCAACATACAACTGTTTTTAAAAAGAAGTACATTTTCGTTACCGGGGCCTAAAAAGTTGCAAAGTGACTGAGTGAATATTAAAGTCCCACTGTTCACTTACTCGAGAGATATCATAGGGAAGGGGAATTTCCATGACAGTGTGTTATGAGAGAAATTTAAAAATATTCATTCAACGCCGGGGGGTTTGATTGATTGATAGAATATTAACGTCGCACTGTTCAGCTGCACGAGGGCTTTTGGCGACGGACCACGTAATTTTGAACCATGGTCAAGTGACGTGGATGACACCTGAGCTGGCACCCCCTCTCCTAACTACCACACCACACCAACGGGAGGACGTTTCAGCTCTCGACAGATTTAACGTCCATCACTGCCCTACACGGCGGGTCTTAGGTGGTACTGGGCTCGAACTCGTGACAAGACAAGCCACGATCCGATACCTATACCACTCGGCTACTGCGGCCTCAACGCCGGAGGGAAATAAGACAGAAAAGAAGCGAAAAAATTTCGATACAGAGAATACTAAGTTATACACTCGGTAAAAGCCCGAGCAACGCCTGGCTAAGTGGAGGAAGGGGAGGTGGTGGAAGTTATTTTGAAAAAAAGTATTAGAAGTGCTGATTTTGTGAAGGAAAGGGAAAATTTATATAAAAGTAGAGAAAGCCCGAGCAACGCCGGGCCTTGCAGCTATTATATATATATATATAGTACCTAAAACTATTCTTTTTGTTTTTGCAAGAAAACTCTACTTGTGCATTATTTTATTGTTAATTTCGGTTCTGAAATTGAAATAATTGCTTTCTGAAAGTAGAAATTATAGCTTCAGGATAAGCTAACACTTGAAACGCATAATTGTACAATTAGTACTGTGCAAATTAATTGGGACAAACAAATATATATTTTCACAAATGTTGTTTAATTAGAAGTGCTGATCGTTAACTTACACGCACGGTATAGCACAATCCAATACAAAATATGTCCTCCTCTAACTTGAATGAGACTCTGTACACGGTTTGGCATGGATTTCATTTAAACAGAACATAAATTTTTTATCTTATCATCACGAAACCAAACTTTTATAGCATTCTCAATCATTGTTTTCTTTTTTGAGGAGTCCAATTGACTCGCGCGCACGCCTCTTTAGAATGCTCCACAAATTTTCAATGGGATTTACATCAGGCCAATATAAAACCGTTATTTTCTGTTTTTGAAAAAAATTCTTTGTATAAGCTTAGAACTATGGCATGAAGCAAGATCTTTTTGAAAGATACCAGCGAACATTTGCATCACAGGCAAAACTTTAATTTCTATTGTAGAAATGCATTTCTTAGAGTTCATCATCCCTTCAAGTACTAAGCTGCCAGGTCCTCCAGAAGTAAAAAATAACCCCAAAACACCTGTTTCTGAGGGTGCTTAACTGTTTGAATAAGATGCTGTTCCCTGATGGGTTCTCCATCACTTCACCTGACAAATCTTGTTCGAAAGCCTGGCATAAGAAAATGCGTTTTGTCGCTAAATACAACCTTCTTTCAATCTTATGCAGTCCTGCCCATATTTCCTGACCCAATCCAAACGTGTTTTTTTTCACTGCAGGTGTTAATAACTGTTTTTTATTGGTTTTATTGCAAACCTCCCAGCTTCAGTAGGCCTTCCTCAAACTGTCGATTAATCCACGCTCACACTAGTAACTAATAATTCTCTCTGATAATCTCTACTTGTTTTATAAGGTTGCATTGTATTATTTCGTACAAGAAATTTGTCTGTTCGAGGTGTAGTCTTGCATTTGTGTCCACATTTACTCTTTGTTTTGGAGACACTGTCACAAAATTCTTTTGCTGATTAATGATCCTAGAAACACTAGATTTTCCAACTCCAACTGTTGCATAAACATCCCTCAGAAGTACGCTGACTAAGGGTAACAATTCTAGTCCTTTTCCTGGGAGTGATGTCCATTTTTTAAATACAGGGCAGAAGAAGACTATTCACACGAGCTACCACTTTTTACAGCAACTTAAGCACAAGCGAAGGAAAACATTTTCGACATGACATAGTCACGTGGTCAAACTGGTTTAGACTAGTGAAGGACAGTCATGTGTAATAAGAAAATACGGTTAAATCCAGTTTGAGGCAGAAAATTCCCCAGAAAGGAACAATTTTCTTAAAAAATATATTTGTCCCAATTAATTTGCACAGTACTGTATACAATATTTCTCATCACTTACAGGTTTTGTGGGATATGGAACAACAAAGTCTATTATCCCATTTCACATTATATACATAATTTAATTTTTATTTAAATGATGCCGAAAATTTTGATAGCATATATGATACATAATTCTAAAAATATGTGGGCAAATCATTTACTTAAAAAACATTTTTATCTTGATTTCTGAGTGAGTGAAGTAAGGAATATTAACATCGCACTATTTACGTATTCGAGGGCTTTTGGCAACGGACCACGTCATTTTGAACCATGGTCAAGTGACGAGGACGACACCTTAAATGGCACCCGCTACCCTAATTTTTCATACTAACCAACGGGAGTAAGTTTGAGCTTCGACAAATATATTGTGCATCTATCCCCTCTGCACCATTGGTCTTCAGTGGTACTAGGATCGAACTCATGTCATACCAGTGCATGGTCCGTTTCATTGAAGACTAGGCTACCGCGGTCACCCTGTAGCTTCAAAGCGCGAAGGTAACAATCACACCAATCCGAGCAAATATTGAAATTATATTTCCTGTATTTTGGTTGAAGTTTTTTTAAAGCGGTTCTGTGGATCAGGCAAGTATTGAAAAACCCTATGTCTGTTGTCACTGCAATATATTGATAGCTTAAGATTCATCCGACGGACCTCATCATTTTGAACCATGGTCAAGTGATAAGAACGACGCCTGAGCTGGCACCCTAAATAGACATGGAGCAGCAAGTCCTCTCGTGAGGTTGGTGGAAAAGGAAGTGAGGTGGGTTCTCACTCAAAATTGAGGTGGAACCGAGCAAATCTTTCTGTCACCTACATGGTGCCCAAACTACGGATAACGACAAGCGTACATTTGGCCCTTTACCGCGATGAATTTCGTAGACATCGCTCAGACACCACCAGACAGATGGCATTAGTAACAACAAATACACATAAAAATTTTATTTTATAATAAACTGAATGGCTTTATTAATAGGAAGACAAATATAACAGGAAAGCTTTTTTTCGAAAAAAAATAAAGGAAAATATTAATTTATTTTCATATTGCTTTTAAGAGACGCAACATGATACGATACCTCCTCTGTCCTGAACTTTGTGCCCGCGGTAGGCAAGTGGTATAGGTATCGGATCGTGGCTGGCCTTGTCACGAAATCCAGCCC
Organism: Trichonephila inaurata madagascariensis; assembly: GCA_019973955.1. NCBI lineage: Eukaryota > Metazoa > Arthropoda > Arachnida > Araneae > Nephilidae > Trichonephila > Trichonephila inaurata. The sequence continues at coordinate 138,378 of BMAV01009384.1, forward strand.
AGTACCATTAAATACCCGCCGTGTAGGACAGTGATGCACTCTAAATCTGTCGAGAGCTGAAACGTCCTCCCATTGGTGTGGTGTGGTAGTTAGGAGAGGGGGTGCCAGCTCAGGTGTCGTCCACGTCACTTGACCATGGTTCAAAATTACGTGGTCCGTCGCCAAAACCCCTCGTGTAGCTGTGAAGCGGGCGACGTTAATATTCACTCGCTTGTACGATTTACCTAAATTCTCTAAATGGCAATTTTTTTACTTGCTACCTTGTTGGGTGAGTCACTCAATGAGTCCATTACCTCGATCAGGTTTCAAACTTACTTAGTCACATGTGGCCCACAACGAACATTTTAGCGGTCTAGCCAATATATCGGTGCACAATATAATATATAAAAGAATATTGAAATTTCTCCGAAAATAGAAATATGATAGTAGCAGAGAGTTTAGGATGTAAACATTATATATTTTTGTTGTAATATATTTGTAGGATTTTTTCCCATTTAAAGAATTTGTTTCTATCAATTTACCTGAAAAATT